>JBBPBS010000647.1:3429143-3467648 GCA_037974835.1 Cicer judaicum
GATTGGTTAGAAACCCTAATTGGACAAGATAAAGTGTAGGGAGGACGAAAATGACCTAAATGTTCATCCAATGACACAAAACGCCTATTGGATGCACAAGATTGGTTAAAAAACCTAATTGGACAAGATTAAGTGTTGGGAGGACGGAAATGACCTAAATGTTCATCCAACGACACAAACACAACTATTGGATGCACAAGATTGGTTAAAAACCCTAATTGGATAAGAATTAGCCTAGGGAGGACGAAAAAGACCTAAGTGTCAATCCAATGACACAAAACTCCTATTGGATGCACAAGATTGGTTAAAAACCCTAATTGGACAAGATTAAGTGTAGGGAGGACGAAAATGACCTAAATGTTCATCCAATGACACAAAACACCTATTGGATGCACAAGATTGGTTAAAAACCCTAATTGGACAAGAATTATCATAGGGCGGACGAAAATGACCTAATTGTTCATCCAATGACACAAAACACCTATTGGATGCACAAGATTGGTTAAAAACCCTAATTGGACAAGAATTAGCCTAGGGAGGACGAAAATGACCTAATTGTTCATCCAATGACACAAACACACCTATTGGATGCACAAGATTGGATAGAAACCCTAATTGGACAAGGTTAAGTTTAGGGAGGACGAAAATGCCGTAAATATTCGTCCAATGATACAAAACACCTATTGGATGCACAAGATTGGTTAGAAACCCTAATTGGACAAGATAAAGTGTAGGGAGGATGAAAATGACCTAAATGTTCATCCAATGACACAAAACACTTATTGGATGCACAAGATTGGTTAAAAACCCTAATTAGACAAGATTAAGTGTAGGGATGACGAAAATGACCTAAATATTCATCCAATGACACAAAACACCTATTGGATGCACAAGATTGGTTAAAAACCCAAATTGGACAAGATAAAGTGTAGGGAGGACGAAAATGACCTAAATGTTCATCCAATGACACAAAACACTTATTGGATGCACAAGATTGGTTAAAAACCCTAATTAGACAAGATTAAGGGTAGGGATGACGAAAATGACCTAAATATTCATCCAATGACACATAACACCTATTGGATGCACAAGATTGGTTAAAAACCCTAATTGGACAAGTTTAAGTGTAGGGAGGACGAAAATGACCTAAATGTTCATCCAATGACACATAACACCTATTGGATGCACAAGATTGGTTAAAAACCCTAATTGGACAAGAATTATCCTAGGGAGAACGAAAATGACCTAATTGTTCATCCAATGACACAAACACACCTATTGGATGCACAAGATTGGTTAGAAACCCTAATTGGACAAGGTTAAGTTTAGGGAGGACGAAAATGACGTAAATATTCGTCCAATGATACAAAACACCTATTGGATGCACAAGATTGGTTAAAAACCCTAATTCGACAAGATTAAGTGTAGGGATGACGAAAATGACCTAAATATTCATCCAATGACACAAAACACCTATTGGATGCACAAGATTGGTTAAAAACCCTAATTAGACAAGATAAAGTGTAGGGAGGACGAAAATGACCTAAATGTTTATCCAATGACACAAAACACTTATTGGATGCACAAGATTGGTTAAAAACCCTAATTAGACAAGATTAAGTGTAGGGATGACGAAAATGACCTAAATATTCATCCAATGACACAAAACACCTATTGGATGCACAAGATTGGTTAAAAACCCTAATTGGACAAGATTAAGTGTAGGGAGGACGAAAATGACCTAAATGTTCATCCAATGACACCAAACACCTATTGGATGCACAAGATTGGTTAAAAACCCTAATTGGACAAGAATTATCATAGGGAGGACGAAAATGACCTAATTGTTCATCCAATGACACAAAAACACCAATTGGATGCAGAAGAATTGTTAGAAACCCTAATTGGACAAGATAAAGTGTAGGGAGGACGAAAATGACCTAAATGTTCATCCAATGACCCAAAACACCTATTGGATGCATAAGATTGGTTAAAAACCCAAATTGGACAAGATTAAGTGTAGGGAGAACGAAAAGGACGTAAATATTCGTTCAATGATACAAAACACCTATTGGATGCACAAGATTGGTTAAAAACCCTAATTGGACAAGATTAAGTGTAGGGAGGACGAAAATGACCTAAATGTTCATCCAATGATACAAAACACCTATTGGATGCACAAAATTGGTTCAAAACCCTAATTGGACAAGATTAAGTATAGGGAGGACGAAAATGACCTAAATGTTCATCCAATGACAGAAAACACCTATTGGATGCACAAGATTGGTTAAAAACCCTAATTGGACAAGATTAAGTGTAGGGAGGACGAAAATGACCTAAATGTTCATCCAATGACACAAAACACCTATTGGATGCACAAGATTGGTTAAAAAACCTAATTGGACAAGTTTAAGTGTTGGGAGGACGGAAATGACCTAAATATTCATCCAATGACACAAAACACCTACTGGATGCACAAGTTTGGTTAAAAACCCTAATTGGACAAGATTAAGTGTAGGGAGGACGAAAATGACCTAAATGTTCCTCCAATGACACAAAACACCTATTGGATGCACAAGATTGGTTAAAAACCCTAATTGGACAAGAATTATCCTAGGGAGGACGAAAATGACCTAATTGTTCATCCAATGACACAAACACACCTATTGGATGCACAAGATTGGTTAGAAACCCTAATTGGACAAGGTTAAGTTTAGGGAGGACGAAAATGACGTAAATATTCGTTCAATGATACAAAACACCTATTGGATGCACAAGATTGGTTAGAAACCCTAATTGGACAAGATAAAGTGTAGGGAGGACGAAAATGACCTAAATGTTCATCCAATGACACAAAACACTTATTGGATGCACAAAATTGGTTAAAAACCCTAATTGGACAAGATTAAGTGTAGGGAGGACGAAAATGACCTAAATGTTCATCCATTGACACAAAACACTTATTGGATGCACAAAATTGGTTAAAAACCCTAATTAGACAAGATTAAGTGTAGGGAGGACGAAAATGACCTAATTGTTCAGCCAATGACACAAACACACCTATTGGATGCACAAGATTGGTTAGAAACCCTAATTGGACAAGATTAAGTGTAGCGAGGACGAAAATGTGCTAAATGTTCGTTCAATGATACAAAACACCTATTGGATGCACAAGATTGGTTAGAAACCCTAATTGGACAAGATAAAGTGTAGGGAGGACGAAAATGACCTAAATGTTCATCCAATGACACAAAACACTTATTGGATGCACAAGATTGGTTAAAAACCCTAATTGGACAAGATTAAGTGTAGGGAGGACGAAAATGACCTAAATGTTCATCCAATGACACAAAACACCTATTGGATCCACTAGATTGGTTAAAAACACTAATTGGACAAGAATTAGCCTAGGGAGGACGAAAATGACCTAATTGTTCATCCAATGACACAAACACACCTATTGGATGCACAAGATTGGATAGAAACCCTAATTGGACAAGGTTAAGTTTAGGGAGGACGAAAATGACGTAAATATTCGTCCAATGATACAAAACACCTATTGGATGCACAAGATTGGTTAAAAACCCTAATTGGACAAGAATTATCCTAGGGAGGACGAAAATGATCTAATTGTTCATCCAATTACACAAAAACACCAATTGGATACACAAGATTGGTTAAAAACCCTAATTAGACAAAATTAAGTGTAGGGATGACGAAAATGACCTAAATATTCATCCAATGACACAAAACACCTATTGGATGCACAAGTTTGGTTAAAAACCCTAATTGGACAAGATTAAGTGTAGGAAGGACGAAAATGACCTAAATGTTCATCCAATGACACAAAACACCTATTGGATGCACAAGATTGGTTAAAAACCCTAATTGGACAAGAATTAGCCTAGGGAGGACGAAAATGACCTAAATGTTCATCCAATGACACAAAACACCTATTGGATGCACAAGATTGGTTAAAAACCCAAATTGGACAAGATTAAGTGTAGGGAGAACGAAAATGACGTAAATATTCGTCCAATGATACAAAACACCTATTGGATGCACAAGATTGGTTAAAAACCCTAATTGGACAAGAATTATCCTAGGGAGGACGAAAATGACCTAGTTGTTCATCCAATTACACAAAAACACCAACTGGATGCACAAGATTGGTTAGAAACCGTAATTTGACAAGATAAAGTGTCGGGAGGACGAAAATGACCTAAATGATCATCCAATGACACAAAACACCTATTGGATACACAAGATTGGTTAAAAACCCTAATTGGACAAGAATTAGCCTAGGGAGGACGAAAATGACCTAATTGTTCATCCAATGACACAAACACACCTATTGGATGCACAAGATTGGATAGAAACCCTAATTGGACAAGGTTAAGTTTAGGGAGGACGAAAATGACGTAAATATTCGTCCAATGATACAAAACACCTATTGGATGCACAAGATTGGTTAAAAACCCTAATTGGACAAGAATTATCCTAGGGAGGACGAAAATGATCTAATTGTTCATCCAATTACAGAAAAACACCAATTGGATACACAAGATTGGTTAAAAACCCTAATTAGACAAGATTAAGTGTAGGGATGACGAAAATGACCTAAATATTCATCCAATGACACAAAACACCTATTGGATGCACAAGATTGGTTAAAAAACCTAATTGGACAAGTTTAAGTGTTGGGAGGACGGAAATGACCTAAATGTTCATCCAACGACACAAACACAACTATTGGATGCACAAGATTGGTTAAAAACCCTAATTGGATAAGAATTAGCCTAAGGAGGACGAAAAAGACCTAAGTGTTAATCCAATGACACAAAACTCCTATTGGATGCACAAGATTGGTTAGAAACCCTAATTGGACAAGATAAAGTGTAGGGAGGACGAAAATGACCTAAATGTTCATCCAATGACACAAAACGCCTATTGGATGCACAAGATTGGTTAAAAAACCTAATTGGACAAGATTAAGTGTTGGGAGGACGGAAATGACCTAAATGTTCATCCAACGACACAAACACAACTATTGGATGCACAAGATTGGTTAAAAACCCTAATTGGATAAGAATTAGCCTAGGGAGGACGAAAAAGACCTAAGTGTCAATCCAATGACACAAAACTCCTATTGGATGCACAAGATTGGTTAAAAACCCTAATTGGACAAGATTAAGTGTAGGGAGGACGAAAATGACCTAAATGTTCATCCAATGACACAAAACACCTATTGGATGCACAAGATTGGTTAAAAACCCTAATTGGACAAGAATTATCATAGGGCGGACGAAAATGACCTAATTGTTCATCCAATGACACAAAACACCTATTGGATGCACAAGATTGGTTAAAAACCCTAATTGGACAAGAATTAGCCTAGGGAGGACGAAAATGACCTAATTGTTCATCCAATGACACAAACACACCTATTGGATGCACAAGATTGGATAGAAACCCTAATTGGACAAGGTTAAGTTTAGGGAGGACGAAAATGCCGTAAATATTCGTCCAATGATACAAAACACCTATTGGATGCACAAGATTGGTTAGAAACCCTAATTGGACAAGATAAAGTGTAGGGAGGATGAAAATGACCTAAATGTTCATCCAATGACACAAAACACTTATTGGATGCACAAGATTGGTTAAAAACCCTAATTAGACAAGATTAAGTGTAGGGATGACGAAAATGACCTAAATATTCATCCAATGACACAAAACACCTATTGGATGCACAAGATTGGTTAAAAACCCAAATTGGACAAGATAAAGTGTAGGGAGGACGAAAATGACCTAAATGTTCATCCAATGACACAAAACACTTATTGGATGCACAAGATTGGTTAAAAACCCTAATTAGACAAGATTAAGGGTAGGGATGACGAAAATGACCTAAATATTCATCCAATGACACATAACACCTATTGGATGCACAAGATTGGTTAAAAACCCTAATTGGACAAGTTTAAGTGTAGGGAGGACGAAAATGACCTAAATGTTCATCCAATGACACATAACACCTATTGGATGCACAAGATTGGTTAAAAACCCTAATTGGACAAGAATTATCCTAGGGAGAACGAAAATGACCTAATTGTTCATCCAATGACACAAACACACCTATTGGATGCACAAGATTGGTTAGAAACCCTAATTGGACAAGGTTAAGTTTAGGGAGGACGAAAATGACGTAAATATTCGTCCAATGATACAAAACACCTATTGGATGCACAAGATTGGTTAAAAACCCTAATTCGACAAGATTAAGTGTAGGGATGACGAAAATGACCTAAATATTCATCCAATGACACAAAACACCTATTGGATGCACAAGATTGGTTAAAAACCCTAATTAGACAAGATAAAGTGTAGGGAGGACGAAAATGACCTAAATGTTTATCCAATGACACAAAACACTTATTGGATGCACAAGATTGGTTAAAAACCCTAATTAGACAAGATTAAGTGTAGGGATGACGAAAATGACCTAAATATTCATCCAATGACACAAAACACCTATTGGATGCACAAGATTGGTTAAAAACCCTAATTGGACAAGATTAAGTGTAGGGAGGACGAAAATGACCTAAATGTTCATCCAATGACACAAAACACCTATTGGATGCACAAGATTGGTTAAAAACCCTAATTGGATAAGAATTATCCTAGGGAGAACGAAAATGACCTAATTGTTCATCCAATGACACAAACACACCTATTGGATGCACAAGATTGGTTAGAAACCCTAATTCGACAAGGTTAAGTTTAGGGAGGACGAAAATGACGTAAATATTCGTCCAATGATGCAAAACACCTATTGGATGCACAAGATTGGTTAAAAACCCTAATTCGACAAGAATTAGCCTAGGGAAGACGAAAATGACCTAATTGTTCATCCAATGACACAAACACACCTATTGGATGCACAAGATTGGTTAAAAACCCTAATTGGATAAGAATTAGCCTAGGGAGGACGAAAATGACCTAAATGTACATCCAATGACACAAAACACCTATTGGATACACAAGATTGGTTAAAAACCCTAATTGGACAAGATTAAGTGTAGGGAGGACGAAAATGACCTAAATGTTCATCCAATGACACAAAACACCTATTGGATGCACAAGATTGGTTAAAAACCCTAATTGGACAAGAATTATAATAGGGAGGACGAAAATGACCTAATTGTTCATCCAACGACACAAACACAACTATTGGATGCACAAGATTGGTTAAAAACCCGAATTGGATAAGAATTAGCCTAGGGAGGACGAAAAAGACCTAAGTGTCAATCCAATGACACAAAACTCCTATTGGATGCACAAGATTAGTTAGAAACCGTAATTTGACAAGATAAAGTGTCGGGAGGACGAAAATGACCTAAATGATCATCCAATGACACAAAACACCTATTGGATGCACAAGATTGGTTAAAAACCCTAATTGGACAAGAATTAGCCTAGGGAGGACGAAAATGACCTAATTGTTCATCCAATGACACAAACACACCTATTGGATGCACAAGATTGGATAGAAACCCTAATTGGACAAGGTTAAGTTTAGAAAGGACGAAAATGACGTAAATATTCGTCCAATGATACAAAACACCTATTGGATGCACAAGATTGGTTAAAAACCCTAATTGGACAAGAATTATCCTAGGGAGGACGAAAATGACCTAATTGTTCATCCAATTACACAAAAACACCAACTGGATGCACAAGATTGGTTAGAAACCGTAATTTGACAAGATAAAATGTCGGGAGGACGAAAATGACCTAAATGATCATCCAATGACACAAAACACCTATTGGATGCACAAGATTGGTTAAAAACCCTAATTGGACAAGAATTAGCCTAGGGAGGACGAAAATGACCTAATTGTTCATCCAATGACACAAACTCACCTATTGGATGCACAAGATTGGATAGAAACCCTAATTGGACAAGGTTAAGTTTAGGGAGGACGAAAATGACGTAAATATTCGTCCAATGATACAAAACACCTATTGGATGCACAAGATTGGTTAAAAACCCTAATTGGACAAGAATTAGCCTAGGGAGGACGAAAATGACCTAATTGTTCATCCAATGACACAAACACACCTATTGGATGCACAAGATTGGATAGAAACCCTAATTGGACAAGGTTAAGTTTAGGGAGGACGAAAATGACGTAAATATTCGTCCAATGATACAAAACACCTATTGGATGCACAAGATTGGTTAAAAACCCTAATTGGACTAGAATTATCCTAGGGAGGACGAAAATGATCTAATTGTTCATCCAATTACACAAAAACACCAATTGGATGCTCAAGATTGGTTAAAAACCCTAATTAGACAAGATTAAGTGTAGGGATGACGAAAATGACCTAAATATTCATCCAATGACACAAAACACCTATTGGATGCACAAGATTGGTTAAAAACCCTAATTGGACAAGAATTATCCTAGGGAGGACGAAAATGACCTAATTGTTCATCCAATGACACAAAAACACCAACTGGATGCACAAGATTGGTTAGAAACCCTAATTGGACAAGATAAAATGTAGGGAGGACGAAAATGACCTAAATGTTCATCCAATGACCCAAAACACCTATTGGATGCACAAGATTGGTTAAAAACCCAAATTGGACAAGATTAAGTGTAGGGACGACGAAAATGACCTAAATGTTCATCCAATGACACAAAACACCTATTGGATGCACAAGATTGGTCAAAAACCCTAATTGGACAAGATTAAGTGTTGGGAGGACGAAAATGACCTAAATATTCATCCCATGACACAAAACACCTATTGGATGCACAAGATTGGTTAAAAAACCTAATTGGACAAGATTAAGTGTTGGGAGGACGGAAATGACCTAAATGTTCATCCAACGACACAAACACAACTATTGGATGCACAAGATTGGTTAAAAACCCTAATTGGATAAGAATTAGCCTAGGGAGGACGAAAAAGACCTAAGTGTCAATCCAATGACACAAAACTCCTATTGGATGCACAAGATTGGTTAGAAACCCTAATTGGACAAGATTAAGTGTAGGGAGGACGAAAATAACCTAAATGTTCATCCAATGACACAAAACACCTATTGGATGCACAAGATTGGTTAAAAACCCTAATTGGACAAGAATTATAATAGGGAGGACGAAAATGACCTAATTGTTCATCCAATGACACAAAAACACCAATTGGATGCACAAGAATTGTTAGAAACCCTAATTGGACAAGATAAAGTGTAGGGAGGACGAAAATGACCTAAATGTTCATCCAATGACCCAAAACACCTATTGCATGGATAAGATTGGTTAAAAACCCAAATTGGACAAGATTAAGTGTAGGGAGAACGAAAATGACGTAAATATTCGTCCAATGATACAAAACACCTATTGGATGCACAAGATTGGTTAAAAACCCTAATTGGACAAGAATTATCCTAGGGAGGACGAAAATGACCTAATTGTTCATCCAATGACACAAACACACCTATTGGATGCACAAGATTGGTTAGAAACCCTAATTGGACAAGGTTAAGTTTAGGGAGGACGAAAATGACGTAAATATACGTCCAATGATACAAAACACCTATTGGATTCACAAGATTGGTTAGAAACCCTAATTGGACAAGATAAAGTGTAGGGAGGACGAAAATGACCTAAATGTTCATCCAATGACACAAAACACTTATTGGATGCACAAGATTGGTTAAAAACCCTAATTAGACAAGATTAAGTGTAGGGATGACGAAAATGACCTAAATATTCATCCAATGACACGAAACACCTATTGGATGCACAAGATTGGTTAAAAACCCAAATTGGACAAGATTAAGTGTAGGGAGGACGAAAATGACCTAAATGTTCATCCAATGACACAAAACACCTATTGGATGCACAAGATTGGTTAAAAACCCTAATTGGACAAGAATTATCATAGGGAGGACGAAAATGACCTAATTGTTCATCCAATGACACAAAAACACCAATTGGATGCACAAAAATTGTTAGAAACCCTAATTGGACAAGATAAAGTGTAGGGAGGACGAAAATGACCTAAATATTCATCCAATGACACAAAACACCAATTGGATGCACAAGATTGGTTAAAAACAATAATTGGACAAGATTAAGTGTATGGAGGACGAAAATGACCTAAATATTCATCCAATGACACAAAACACCTATTGGATGCACAAGATTGGTTAAAAACCCTAATTGGACAAGATTAAGTGTAGGGAGGACGAAAATGACCTAAATGTTCATCCAATGAAACAAAACACCTATTGGATGCACAAGATTGGTTAAAAACCCTAATTGGACAAGAATTATCCTAGGGAGGACGAAAATGACCTAATTGTTCATCCAATGACACAAACACACCTATTGGATGCACAAGATTGGATAGAAACCCTAATTGGACAAGGTTAAGTTTAGGGAGGACGAAAATGACGTAAATATTCGTCCAATGATACAAAACACCTATTGGATGCACAAGATTGGTTAAAAACCCTAATTGGACAAGAATTAGCCTAGGGAGGACGAAAATGACCTAATTGTTCATCCAATGACACAAACACACCTATTGGATGCACAAGATTGGATAGAAACCCTAATTGGACAAGGTTAAGTTTAGGGAGGACGAAAATGACGTAAATATTCGTCCAATGATACAAAACACCTATTGGATGCACAAGATTGGTTAAAAACCCTAATTGGACTAGAATTATCCTAGGGAGGACGAAAATGATCTAATTGTTCATCCAATTACACAAAAACACCAATTGGATGCTCAAGATTGGTTAAAAACCCTAATTAGACAAGATTAAGTGTAGGGATGACGAAAATGACCTAAATATTCATCCAATGACACAAAACACCTATTGGATGCACAAGATTGGTTAAAAACCCTAATTGGACAAGAATTAGCCTAGGGAGGACGAAAATGACCTAAATGTTCATCCAATGACACAAAACACCTATTGGATGCACAAGATTGGTTAAAAACCCAAATTGGACAAGATTAAGTGTAGGGAGAACGAAAATGACGTAAATATTCGTCCAATGATACAAAACACCTATTGGATGCACAAGATTGGTTAAAAACCCTAATTGGACAAGAATTATCCTAGGGAGGACGAAAATGACCTAATTGTTCATCCAATGACACAAAACACCTATTGGATGCACAAGATTGGTTAGAAACCGTAATTTGACAAGATAAAGTGTCGGGAGGACGAAAATGACCTAAATGATCATCCAATGACACAAAACACCTATTGGATGCACAAGATTGGTTAAAAACCCTAATTGGACAAGAATTAGCCTAGGGAAGACGAAAATGACCTAATTGTTCATCCAATGACACAAACACACCTATTGGATGCACAAGATTGGATAGAAACCCTAATTGGACAAGGTTAAGTTTAGAAAGGACGAAAATGACGTAAATATTCGTCCAATGATACAAAACACCTATTGGATGCACAAGATTGGTTAAAAACCCTAATTGGACAAGAATTATCCTAGGGAGGACGAAAATGATCTAATTGTTCATCCAATTACACAAAAACACCAATTGGATACACAAGATTGGTTAAAAACCCTAATTAGACAAGATTAAGTGTAGGGATGACGAAAATGACCTAAATATTCATCCAATGACACAAAACACCTATTGGATGCACAAGTTTGGTTAAAAACCCTAATTGGACAAGATTAAGTGTAGGGAGGACGAAAATGACCTAAATGTTCATCCAATGACACAAAACACCTATTGGATGCACAAGATTGGTTAAAAACCCTAATTGGACAAGAATTATCCTAGGGAGGACGAAAATGACCTAATTGTTCATCCAATGACACAAACACACCTATTGGATGCACAAGATTGGTTAGAAACCCTAATTGGACAAGGTTAACTTTAGGGAGGACGAAAATGACGTAAATATTCGTCCAATGATACAAAACACCTATTGGATGCACAAGATTAGTTAGAAACCCTAATTGGACAAGATAAAGTGTAGGGAGGACGAAAATGACCTAAATGTTCATCCAATGGCACAAAACACTTATTGGATGCACAAGATTGGTTAAAAACCCTAATTAGACAAGATTAAGTGTAGGGAGGACGAAAATGACCTAAATATTCATCCAATGACACAAAACACCTATTGGATGCACAAGATTGGTTAAAAAACCTAATTGGACAAGATTAAGTGTTGGGAGGACGGAAATGACCTAAATGTTCATCCAACGACACAAACACAACTATTGGATGCACAAGATTGGTTAAAAACCCTAATTGGATATGAATTAGCCTAGGGAGGACGAAAAAGACCTAAGTGTCAATCCAATGACACAAAACTCCTATTGGATGCACAAGATTGGTTAGAAACCCTAATTGGACAAGATTAAGTGTAGGGAGGACGAAAATGACCTAAATGTTCATCCAATGACACAAAACACCTATTGGATGCACAAGATTGGTTAAAAACCCTAATTGGACAAGAATTATAATAGGGAGGACGAAAATGACCTAATTGTTCATCCAATGACACAAAAACACCAATTGGGTGCACAAGAATTGTTAGAAACCCTAATTGGACAAGATAAAGTGTAGGGAGGACGAAAATGACCTAAATGTTCATCCAATGACCCAAAACACCTATTGGATGCATAAGATTGGTTAAAAACCCAAATTGGACAAGATTAAGTGTAGGGAGAACGAAAAGGACGTAAATATTCGTTCAATGATACAAAACACCTATTGGATGCACAAGATTGGTTAAAAACCCTAATTGGACAAGAATTAGCCTAGGGAGGACGAAAATGACCTAATTGTTCATCCAATGACACAAACACACCTATTGGATGCACAAGATTGGATAGAAACCCTAATTGGACAAGGTTAAGTTTAGGGAGGACGAAAATGACGTAAATATTCGTCCAATGATACAAAACACCTATTGGATGCACAAGATTGGTTAAAAACCCTAATTGGACAAGAATTATCCTAGGGAGGACGAAAATGATCTAATTGTTCATCCAATTACAGAAAAACACCAATTGGATACACAAGATTGGTTAAAAACCCTAATTAGACAAGATTAAGTGTAGGGATGACGAAAATGACCTAAATATTCATCCAATGACACAAAACACCTACTGGATGCACAAGTTTGGTTAAAAACCCTAATTGGACAAGATTAAGTGTAGGGAGGACGAAAATGACCTAAATGTTCCTCCAATGACACAAAACACCTATTGGATGCACAAGATTGGTTAAAAACCCTAATTGGACAAGAATTATCCTAGGGAGGACGAAAATGACCTAATTGTTCATCCAATGACACAAACACACCTATTGGATGCACAAGATTGGTTAGAAACCCTAATTGGACAAGGTTAAGTTTAGGGAGGACGAAAATGACGTAAATATTCGTTCAATGATACAAAACACCTATTGGATCCACAAGATTGGTAAGAAACCCTAATTGGACAAGATAAAGTGTAGGGAGGACGAAAATGACCTAAATGTTCATCCAATGACACAAAACACGTATTGGATGCACAAAATTGGTTAAAAACCCTAATTGGACAAGATTAAGTGTAGGGAGGACGAAAATGACCTAAATGTTCCTCCAATGACACAAAACACTTATTGGATGCACAAAATTGGTTAAAAACCCTAATTGGACAAGATTAAGTGTAGGGAGGACGAAAATGACCTAAATGTTCATCCAATGACACAAAACACCTATTGGATGCACAAGATTGGTTAAAAAACCTAATTGGACAAGTTTAAGTGTTGGGAGGACGGAAATGACCTAAATGTTCATCCAACGACACAAACACAACTATTGGATGCACAAGATTGGTTAAAAACCCTAATTGGATAAGAATTAGCCTAAGGAGGACGAAAAAGACCTAAGTGTTAATCCAATGACACAAAACTCCTATTGGATGCACAAGATTGGTTAGAAACCCTAATTGGACAAGATAAAGTGTAGGGAGGACGAAAATGACCTAAATGTTCATCCAATGACACAAAACGCCTATTGGATGCACAAGATTGGTTAAAAAACCTAATTGGACAAGATTAAGTGTTGGGAGGACGGAAATGACCTAAATGTTCATCCAACGACACAAACACAACTATTGGATGCACAAGATTGGTTAAAAACCCTAATTGGATAAGAATTAGCCTAGGGAGGACGAAAAAGACCTAAGTGTCAATCCAATGACACAAAACTCCTATTGGATGCACAAGATTGGTTAAAAACCCTAATTGGACAAGATTAAGTGTAGGGAGGACGAAAATGACCTAAATGTTCATCCAATGACACAAAACACCTATTGGATGCACAAGATTGGTTAAAAACCCTAATTGGACAAGAATTATCCTAGGGAGGACGAAAATGATCTAATTGTTCATCCAATTACACTAAAACACCAATTGGATACACAAGATTGGTTAAAAACCCTAATTAGACAAGGTTAAGTGTAGGGATGATGAAAATGACCTAAATATTCATCCAATGACACAAAACACCTATTGGATGCACAAGATTGGTTAAAAACCCTAATTGGACAAGATTAAGTGTAGGGAGGACGAAAATGACCTAAATGTTCATCCAATGACACAAAACACCTATTGGATGCACAAGATTGGTTAAAAACCCTAATTGGACAAGAATTATCCTAGGGAGGACGAAAATGACCTAATTGTTCATCCAATGACACAAACACACCTATTGGATGCACAAGATTGGTTAGAAACCCTAATTTGACAAGGTTAAGTTTAGGGAGGACGAAAATGACGTAAATATTCGTCCAATGATACAAAACACTTATTGGATGCACAAGATTGGTTAAAAACCCTAATTCGAGAAGAATTAGCCTAGGGAAGACAAAAATGACCTAATTGTTCATCCAATGACACAAACACACCTATTGGATGCACAAGATTGGTTAAAAACCTTAATTGGATAAGAATTAGCCTAGGGAGGACGAAAATGACCTAAATGTTCATCCAATGACACAAAACACCTATTGGATGCACAAGATTGGTTAAAAACCCTAATTGGACAAGATTAAGGGTAGGGAGGACGAAAATGACCTAAATGTTCATCCAATGACACAAAACACCTATTGGATGCACAAGATTGGTTAAAAACCCTAATTGGACAAGCATTATCATAGGGAGGACGAAAATGACCTAATTGTTCATCCAATGACACAAAAACACCAATTGGATGCAGAAGAATTGTTAGAAACCCTAATTGGACAAGATAAAGTGTAGGGAGGACGAAAATGACCTAAATGTTCATCCAATGACCCAAAACACCTATTGGATGCATAAGATTGGTTAAAAACCCAAATTGGAGAAGATTAAGTGTAGGGAGAACGAAAATGACGTAAATATTCGTCCAATGATACAAAACACCTATTGGATGCACAGGATTGGTTAAAAACCCTAATTGGACAAGAATTATCCTAGGGAGGACGAAAATGATCTAATTGTTCATCCAATTACACAAAAACACCAATTGGATACACAAGATTGGTTAAAAACCCTAATTAGACAAGATTAAGTGTAGGGATGACGAAAATGACCTAAATATTCATCCAATGACACAAAACACCTATTGGATGCACAAGATTGGTTAAAAACCCTAATTGGACAAGATTAAGTGTAGGGAGGACGAAAATGACCTAAATGTTCATCCAATGCACAAAACACCTATTGGATGCACAAGATTGGTTAAAAACCCTAATTGGACAAGAATTATCCTAGGGAGGACGAAAATGACCTAATTGTTCATCCAATGACACAAACACACCTATTGGATGCACAAGATTGGTTAGAAACCCTAATTGGACAAGGTTAAGTTTAGGGAGGACGAAAATGATGTAAATATTCGTCCAATGATACAAAACACCTATTGGATGCACAGGATTGGTTAGAAACCCTAATTGGACAAGATAAAGTGTAGGGAGGACGAAAATGACCTAAATGTTCATCCAATGACACAAAACACTTATTGGATGCACAAGATTGGTTAAAAACCCTAATTAGACAAGATTAAGTGTAGGGATGACGAAAATGACCTAAATATTCATCCAATGACACAAAACACCTATTGGATGCACAAGATTGGTTAAAAACCCTAATTGGACAAGAATAAGTGTAGGGAGGACGAAAATGACCTAAATGTTCATCCAATGACACAAAACACCTATTGGATGCACAAGATTGGTTAAAAACCCTAATTGGACAAGAATTATCATAGGGAGGACGAAAATGACCTAATTGTTCATCCAACGACACAAATACAACTATTGGATGCACAAGATTGGTTAAAAACCCTAATTGGATAAGAATTAGCCTACGGAGGACGAAAAAGTCCTAAGTGTTAATCCAATGACACAAAACTCCTATTGGATGCACAAGATTGGTTAGAAACCCTAATTGGACAAGATAAAGTGTAGCGAGGACGAAAATGACCTAAATGTTCGTACAATGACACAAAACACCTATTGGATGCACAAGATTGGTTAAAAACCCTAATTAGACAAGATTAAGTGTAGGGATGACGAAAATGACCTAAATGTTCATCCAATGACACAAAACACTTATTGGATGCACAAGATTGGTTAAAAACCCTAATTAGACAAGACTAAGTGTAGGGATGACGAAAATGACCTAAATATTCATCCAATGACACAAAACACCTATTGGATGCACAAGATTGGTTAAAAACCCTAATTGGACAAGATTAAGTGTAGGGAGGACGAAAATGACCTAAATGTTCATCCAATGACACAAAACACCTATTGGATGCACAAGATTGGTTAAAAACCCTAATTGGACAAGAATTATCCTAGGGAGGACGAAAATGACCTAATTGTTCATCCAATGACACAAACACACCTATTGGATGCACAAGATTGGTTAGAAACCCTAATTGGACAAGGTTAAGTTTAGGGAGGACGAAGATGACGTAAATATTCGTCCAATGATACAAAACACCTATTGGATGCACAAGATTGGTTAGAAACCCTAATTGGACAAGATAAAGTGTAGGGAGGACGAAAATGACCTAAATGTTCATCCAATGACACAAAACACTTATTGGATGCACAAGATTGGTTAAAAACCCTAATTAGACAAGATTAAGTGTAGGGATGACGAAAATGACCTAAATATTCGTCCAATGATACAAAACACCTATTGGATGCACAAGATTGGTTAAAAACCCTAATTGGACAAGATAAAGTGTAGGGAGGACGAAAATGACCTAAATGTTCATCCAATGACACAAAACACTTATTGGATGCACAAAATTGGTTAAAAACCCTAATTGGACAAGATTAAGTGTAGGGAGGACGAAAATGACCTAAATGTTCATCCAATGACACAAAACACCTATTGGATGCACAAGATTGGTTAAAAAACCTAATTGGACAAGTTTAAGTGTTGGGAGGACGGAAATGACCTAAATGTTCATCCAACGACACAAACACAACTATTGGATGCACAAGATTGGTTAAAAACCCTAATTGGATAAGAATTAGCCTAAGGAGGACGAAAAAGACCTAAGTGTTAATCCAATGACACAAAACTCCTATTGGATGCACAAGATTGGTTACAAAGCCTAATTGGACAAGGTAAAGTGTAGGGAGGACGAAAATGACCTAAATGTTCATCCAATGACACAAAACACCTATTGGATGCACAAGATTGGTTAAAAACCCTAATTAGACAAGATTAAGTGTAGGGACTACGAAAATGACCTAAATATTCATCCAATGACACAAAACACCTATTGGATGCACAAGATTGGTTAAAAACCCTAATTGGACAAGATTAAGTGTAGGGAGGACGAAAATGACCTAAATGTTCATCCAATGACACAAAACACCTATTGGATGCACAAGATTGGTTAAAAACCCTAATTGGACAAGATTAAGTGTAGGGAGGACAAAAATGACCTAAATGTTCATCCAATGACACAAAACACCTATTGGATGCACTAGATTGGTTAAAAACCCTAATTGGACAAGAATTATCCTAGGGAGGACGAAAATGACCTAATTGCTCATCCAATGACACAAAAACACCAACTGGATGAACAAGATTGGTTAGAAACCCTAATTGGACAAGATAAAATGTAGGGAGGACGAAAATGACCTAAATGTTCATCTAATGACCCAAAACACCTATTGGATGCACAAGATTGGTTAAAAACCCAAATTGGACAAGATTAAGTGTAGGGAGGACGAAAATGACCTAAATGTTCATCCAATGACACAAAACACCTATTGGATGCACAAGATTGGTTAAAAACCCTAATTGGACAAGAATTATCCTAGGGAGGACGAAAATGATCTAATTGTTCATCCAATTACACTAAAACACGAATTGGATACACAAGATTGGTTAAAAACCCTAATTAGACAAGGTTAAGTGTAGGGATGATGAAAATGACCTAAATATTCATCCAATGACACAAAACACCTATTGGATGCACAAGATTGGTTAAAAACCCTAATTGGACAAGATTAAGTGTAGGGAGGACGAAAATGACCTAAATGTTCATCCAATGACACAAAACACCTATTGGATGCACAAGATTGGTTAAAAACCCTAATTGGACAAGAATTATCCTAGGGAGGACGAAAATGACCTAATTGTTCATCCAATGACACAAACACACCTATTGGATGCACAAGATTGGTTAGAAACCCTAATTGGACAAGGTTAAGTTTAGGGAGGACGAAAATGACGTAAATATTCGTCCATTGATACAAAACACCTATTGGATGCACAAGATTGGTTAGAAACCCTAATTGGACAAGATAAAGTGTAGGGAGGACGAAAATGACCTAAATGTTCATCCAATGACACAAAACACTTATCGGATGCACAAGATTGGTTAAAAACCCTAATTAGACAAGATTAAGTGTAGGGATGACGAAAATGACCTAAATATTCATCCAATGACACAAAACACCTATTGGATGCACAAGATTGGTTAAAAACCCTAATTGGACAAGATTAAGTGTAGGGAGGACGAAAATGACCTAAATGTTCATCCAATGACACAAAACACCTATTGGATCCACTAGATTGGTTAAAAACACTAATTGGACAAGAATTATCCTAGGGAGGACGAAAATGACCTAATTGCTCATCCAATGACACAAAAACACAAACTGGATGAACAAGATTGGTTAGAAACCCTAATTGGACAAGATAAAATGTAGGGAGGACGAAAATGACCTAAATGTTCATCTAATGACCCAAAACACCTATTGGATGCACAAGATTAGTTAAAAACCCAAATTGGACAAGATTAAGTGTAGGGACGACGAAAATGACCTAAATGTTCATCCAATGACACAAAACACCTATTGGATGCACAAGATTGGTCAAAAACCCTAATTGGACAAGATTAAGTGTAGGGAGGACGAAAATGACCTAAATATTCATCCAATGACACAAAACACCTATTGGTTGCACAAGATTGGTTAAAAAACCTAATTGGACAAGATTAAGTGTTGGGAGGACGAAAATGACCTAAATGTTCATCCAACGACACAAACACAACTATTGGATGCACAAGATTGGTTAAAAACCCTAATTGGATAAGAATTAGCCTAGGGAGGACGAAAAAGACGTAAGTGTCAATCCAATGACACAAAACACCTATTGGATGCACAAGATTGGTTAGAAACCCTAATTGGACAAGATAAAGTGTAGGGAGGACGAAAATGACCTAAATGTTCATCCAATGACACAAAACACTTATTGGATGCACAAGATTGGTTAAAAACCCTAATTAGACAAGATTAAGTGTAGGGAGGACGAAAATGACCTAAATATTCATCCAATGACACAAAACACCTATTGGATGCACAAGATTGGTTAAAAAACCTAATTGGACAAGATTAAGTGTTGGGAGGACGGAAATGACCTAAATGTTCATCCAATGACACAAAACACCTATTGGATGCACAAGATTGGTTAAAAACCCTAATTGGACAAGAATTATAATAGGGAGGACGAAAATGACCTAATTGTTCATCCAATGACACAAAAACACCAATTGGATGCACAAGAATTGTTAGAAACCCTAATTGGACAAGATAAAGTGTAGGGAGGACGAAAATGACCTAAATGTTCATCCAATGACACAAAACACTTATTGGATGCACAAGATTGGTTAAAAACCCTAATTAGACAAGATTAAGTGTAGGGAGGACGAAAATGACCTAAATATTCATCCAATGACACAAAACACCTATTGGATGCACAAGATTGGTTAAAAAACCTAATCGGACAAGATTAAGTGTAGGGAGGACGAAAATGACCTAAATATTCATCCAATGACACAAAACACCTATTGGATGCACAAGATTGGTTAAAAAACCTAATTGGACAAGATTAAGTGTTGGGAGGACGGAAATGACCTAAATGTTCATCCAACGACACAAACACAACTATTGGATGCACAAGATTGGTTAAAAACCCTAATTGGATATGAATTAGCCTAGGGAGGACGAAAAAGACCTAAGTGTCAATCCAATGACACAAAACTCCTATTGGATGCACAAGATTGGTTAGAAACCCTAATTGGACAAGATTAAGTGTAGGGAGGACGAAAATGACCTAAATGTTCATCCAATGACACAAAACACCTATTGGATGCACAAGATTGGTTAAAAACCCTAATTGGACAAGAATTATAATAGGGAGGACGAAAATGACCTAATTGTTCATCCAATGACACAAAAACACCAATTGGGTGCACAAGAATTGTTAGAAACCCTAATTGGACAAGATAAAGTGTAGGGAGGACGAAAATGACCTAAATGTTCATCCAATGACCCAAAACACCTATTGGATGCATAAGATTGGTTAAAAACCCAAATTGGACAAGATTAAGTGTAGGGAGAACGAAAAGGACGTAAATATTCGTTCAATGATACAAAACACCTATTGGATGCACAAGATTGGTTAAAAACCCTAATTGGACAAGAATTAGCCTAGGGAGGACGAAAATGACCTAATTGTTCATCCAATGACACAAACACACCTATTGGATGCACAAGATTGGATAGAAACCCTAATTGGACAAGGTTAAGTTTAGGGAGGACGAAAATGACGTAAATATTCGTCCAATGATACAAAACACCTATTGGATGCACAAGATTGGTTAAAAACCCTAATTGGACAAGAATTATCCTAGGGAGGACGAAAATGATCTAATTGTTCATCCAATTACAGAAAAACACCAATTGGATACACAAGATTGGTTAAAAACCCTAATTAGACAAGATTAAGTGTAGGGATGACGAAAATGACCTAAATATTCATCCAATGACACAAAACACCTACTGGATGCACAAGTTTGGTTAAAAACCCTAATTGGACAAGATTAAGTGTAGGGAGGACGAAAATGACCTAAATGTTCCTCCAATGACACAAAACACCTATTGGATGCACAAGATTGGTTAAAAACCCTAATTGGACAAGAATTATCCTAGGGAGGACGAAAATGACCTAATTGTTCATCCAACGACACAAACACACCTATTCGATGCACAAGATTGGTTAGAAACTCTAATTGGACAAGGTTAAGATTAGGGAGGACGAAAATGACGTAAATATTCGTTCAATGATACAAAACACCTATTGGATGCACAAGATTGGTTAGAAACCCTAATTGGACAAGATAAAGTGTAGGGAGGACGAAAATGACCTAAATGTTCATCCAATGACACAAAACACTTATTGGATGCACAAAATTGGTTAAAAACCCTAATTGGACAAGATTAAGTTTAGGGAGGACGAAAATGACCTAAATGTTCATCCAATGACACAAAACACTTATTGGATGCACAAAATTGGTTAAAAACCCTAATTGGACAAGATTAAGTGTAGGGAGGACGAAAATGACCTAAATGTTCATCCAATGACACAAAACACCTATTGGATGCACAAGATTGGTTAAAAAACCTAATTGGACAAGTTTAAGTGTTGGGAGGACGGAAATGACCTAAATGTTCATCCAACGACACAAACACAACTATTGGATGCACAAGATTGGTTAAAAACCCTAATTGGATAAGAATTAGCCTAAGGAGGACGAAAAAGACCTAAGTGTTAATCCAATGACACAAAACTCCTATTGGATGCACAAGATTGGTTAGAAACCCTAATTGGACAAGATAAAGTGTAGGGAGGACGAAAATGACCTAAATGTTCATCCAATGACACAAAACGCCTATTGGATGCACAAGATTGGTTAAAAAACCTAATTGGACAAGATTAAGTGTTGGGAGGACGGAAATGACCTAAATGTTCATCCAACGACACAAACACAACTATTGGATGCACAAGATTGGTTAAAAACCCTAATTGGATAAGAATTAGCCTAGGGAGGACAAAAATGAGCTAAATGTTCATCCAATGACACAAAACACCTATTGGATGCACAAGATTGGTTAAAAACCCTAATTAGACAAGATTAAGTGTAGCGATGACGAAAATGACCTAAATATTCATCCAATGACACAAAGCACCTATTGGATGCACAAGATTGGTTAAAAACCCTAATTGGACAAGAATTATCCTAGGGAGGACGAAAATGATCTAATTGTTCATCCAATTACAGAAAAACACCAATTGGATACACAAGATTGGTTAAAAACCCTAATTAGACAAGATTAAGTGTAGGGATGACGAAAATGACCTAAATATTCATCCAATGACACAAAACACCTACTGGATGCACAAGTTTGGTTAAAAACCCTAATTGGACAAGATTAAGTGTAGGGAGGACGAAAATGACCTAAATGTTCCTCCAATGACACAAAACAGCTATTGGATGCACAAGATTGATTAAAAACCCTAATTCGACAAGAATTAACCTAGGGAGGACGAAAATGACCTAATTGTTCATCCAATGACACAAACACACCTATTGGATGCACAAGATTGGTTAGAAACCTTAATTGGACAAGGTTAAGTTTAGGGAGAAAGAAAATGACGTAAATATTCGTTCAATGATACAAAACACCTATTGGATGCACAAGATTGGTTAGAAACCCTAATTGGACAAGATAAAGTGTAGGGAGGACGAAAATGACCTAAATGTTCATCCAATGACACAAAAACACCAATTGGATGCACAAGAATTGTTAGAAACCCAAATTGGACAAGATTAAGTGTAGGGACGACGAAAATGACCTAAATGTTCATCCAATGACACAAAACACCTATTGGATGCACAAGATTGGTCAAAAACCCTAATTGGACAAGATTAAGTGTTGGGAGGACGAAAATGACCTAAATATTCATCCCATGACACAAAACACCTATTGGATGCACAAGATTGGTTAAAAAACCTAATTGGACAAGATTAAGTGTTGGGAGGACGGAAATGACCTAAATGTTCATCCAACGACACAAACACAACTATTGGATGCACAAGATTGGTTAAAAACCCTAATTGGATAAGAATTAGCCTAGGGAGGACGAAAAAGACCTAAGTGTCAATCCAATGACACAAAACTCCTATTGGATGCACAAGATTGGTTAGAAACCCTAATTGGACAAGATTAAGTGTAGGGAGGACGAAAATGACCTAAATGTTCATCCAATGACACAAAACACCTATTGGATGCACAAGATTGGTTAAAAAACCTAATTGGACAAGAATTATAATAGGGAGGATGAAAATGACCTAATTGTTCATCCAATGACACAAAAACACCAATTGGATGCACAAGAATTGTTAGAAACCCTAATTGGACAAGATTAAGTGTAGGGAGGACGAAAATGACCTAAATGTTCATCCAATGACCCAAAACACCTATTGCATGCATAAGATTGGTTAAAAACCCAAATTGGACAAGATTAAGTGTAGGGAGAACGAAAATGACGTAAATATTCGTCCAATGATACAAAACACCTATTGGATGCACAAGATTGGTTAAAAACCCTAATTGGACAAGAATTATCCTAGGGAGGATGAAAATGACCTAGTTGTTCATCCAATTACAGAAAAACACCAATTGGATACACAAGATTGGTTAAAAACCCTAATTAGACAAGATTAAGTGTAGGGATGACGAAAATGACCTAAATATTCATCCAATGACACAAAACACCTACTGGATGCACAAGTTTGGTTAAAAACCCTAATTGGACAAGATTAAGTGTAGGGAGGACGAAAATGACCTAAATGTTCCTCCAATGACACAAAACAGCTATTGGATGCACAAGATTGATTAAAAACCCTAATTCGACAAGAATTAACCTAGGGAGGACGAAAATGACCTAATTGTTCATCCAATGACACAAACACACCTATTGGATGCACAAGATTGGTTAGAAACCTTAATTGGACAAGGTTAAGTTTAGGGAGAAAGAAAATGACGTAAATATTCGTTCAATGATACAAAACACCTATTGGATGCACAAGATTGGTTAGAAACCCTAATTGGACAAGATAAAGTGTAGGGAGGACGAAAATGACCTAAATGTTCATCCAATGACACAAAAACACCAATTGGATGCACAAGAATTGTTAGAAACCCTAATTGGACAAGATAAAGTGTAGGGAGGACGAAAATGACCTAAATGTTCATCAAATGACCCAAAACACCTATTGGATGCATAAGATTGGTTAAAAACCCAAATTGGACAAGATTAAGTGTAGGGAGAACGAAAATGACGTAAATATTCGTCCAATGATACAAAACACCTATTGGATGCACAAGATTGGTTAAAAACCCTAATTGGACAAGAATTATCCTAGGGAGGACGAAAATGACCTAATTGTTCATCCAATGACACAAACACACCTATTGGATGCACAAGATTGGTTAGAAACCCTAATTGGACAAGGTTAAGTTTAGGGAGGACGAAAATGACGTAAATATACGTCCAATGATACAAAACACCTATTGGATTCACAAGATTGGTTAGAAACCCTAATTGGACAAGATAAAGTGTAGGGAGGACGAAAATGACCTAAATGTTCATCCAATGACACAAAACACTTATTGGATGCACAAGATTGGTTAAAAACCCTAATTAGACAAGATTAAGTGTAGGGATGACGAAAATGACCTAAATATTCATCCAATGACACGAAACACCTATTGGATGCACAAGATTGGTTAAAAACCCAAATTGGACAAGATTAAGTGTAGGGAGGACGAAAATGACCTAAATGTTCATCCAATGACACAAAACACCTATTGGATGCACAAGATTGGTTAAAAACCCTAATTGGACAAGAATTATCATAGGGAGGACGAAAATGACCTAATTGTTCATCCAATGACACAAAAACACCAATTGGATGCACAAAAATTGTTAGAAACCCTAATTGGACAAGATAAAGTGTAGGGAGGACGAAAATGACCTAAATATTCATCCAATGACACAAAACACCAATTGGATGCACAAGATTGGTTAAAAACAATAATTGGACAAGATTAAGTGTATGGAGGACGAAAATGACCTAAATATTCATCCAATGACACAAAACACCTATTGGATGCACAAGATTGGTTAAAAACCCTAATTGGACAAGATTAAGTGTAGGGAGGACCTAAATGACCTAAAATTCATCCAATGACACAAAACACCTATTGGATGCACAAGATTGGTTAAAAACCCTAATTGGACAAGAATTATCCTAATGAGGACGAAAATGACCTAATTGTTCATCCAATGACACAAAAACACCAACTGGATGCACAAGATTGGTTAGAAACCCTAATTGGACATGATAAAATGTAGGGAGGACGAAAATGACCTAAATGTTCATCCAATGACACAAAAACACCAATTGGATGCACAAGAATTGTTAGAAACCCTAATTGGACAAGATAAAGTGTAGGGAGGACGAAAATGACCTAAATGTTCATCCAATGACCCAAAACACCTATTGGATGCATAAGATTGGTTAAAAACCCAAATTCGACAAGATTAAGTGTAGGGAGAACGAAAATGACGTAAATATTCGTCCAATGATACAAAACACCTATTGGATGCACAAGATTGGTTAAAAACCCTAATTGGACAAGAATTATCCTAGGGAGGACGAAAATGACCTAATTGTTCATCCAATGACACAAACACACCTATTGGATGCACAAGATTGGTTAGAAACCCTAATTGGACAAGATTAAGTGTAGCGAGGACGAAAATGTGCTAAATGTTCGTTCAATGATACAAAACACCTATTGGATGCACAAGATTGGTTAGAAACCCTAATTGGACAAGATAAAGTGTAGGGAGGACGAAAATGACCTAAATGTTCATCCAATGACACAAAACACTTATTGGATGCACAAGATTGGTTAAAAACCCTAATTGGACAAGATTAAGTGTAGGGAGGACGAAAATGACCTAAATGTTCATCCAATGACACAAAACACCTATTGGATCCACTAGATTGGTTAAAAACCCTAATTGGACAAGAATTATCCTAGTGAGGACGAAAATGACCTAATTGCTCATCCAATGACACAAAAACAGCAACTGGATGAACAAGATTGGTTAGAAACCCTAATTGGACAAGATAAAATGTAGGGAGGACGAGAATGACCTAAATGTTCATCTAATGACCCAAAACACCTATTGGATGCACAAGATTGGTTAAAAACCCAAATTGGACAAGATTAAGTGTAGGGACGACGAAAATGACCTAAATGTTCATCCAATGACACAAAACACCTATTGGATGCACAAGATTGGTCAAAAACCCTAATTGGACAAGATTAAGTGTAGGGAGGACGAAAATGACCTAAATATTCATCCAATGACACAAAACACCTATTGGTTGCACAAGATTGGTTAAAAAACCTAATTGGACAAGATTAAGTGTTGGGAGGACGAAAATGACCTAAATGTTCATCCAACGACACAAACACAACTATTGGATGCACAAGATTGGTTAAAAACCCTAATTGGATAAGAATTAGCCTAGGGAGGACGAAAAAGACGTAAGTGTCAATCCAATGACACAAAACTCCTATTGGATACACAAGATTGGTTAGAAACCCTAATTGGACAAGATAAAGTGTAGGGAGGACGAAAATGACCTAAATGTTCATCCAATGACACAAAACACCTATTGGATGCACAAGATTGGTTAAAAACCCTAATTGGACAAGATTAAGTGTAGGGATGACGAAAATGACCTAAATATTCATCCAATGACACAAAACACCTATTGGATGCACAAGATTGGTTAAAAAACCTAATTGGACAAGATTAAGTGTTGGGAGGACGGAAATGACCTAAATGTTCATCCAACGACACAAACACAACTATTGGATGCACAAGATTGGTTAAAAACCCTAATTGGATAAGAATTAGCCTAGGGAGGACGAAAATGACCTAAATGTTCATCCAATGACACAAAACACCTATTGGATGCACAAGATTGGTTAAAAACCCTAATTGGACAAGATTAAGTGTAGGGAGGACGAAAATGACCTAAATGTTCATCCAATGACACAAAACACCTATTGGATGCACAAGATTGGTTAAAAACCCAAATTGGACAAGATTAAGTGTAGGGACGACGAAAATGACCTAAATGTTCATCCAATGACACAAAACACCTATTGGATGCACAAGATTGGTCAAAAACCCTAATTGGACAAGATTAAGTGTTGGGAGGACGAAAATGACCTAAATATTCATCCCATGACACAAAACACCTATTGGATGCACAAGATTGGTTAAAAAACCTAATTGGACAAGATTAAGTGTTGGGAGGACGGAAATGACCTAAATGTTCATCCAACGACACAAACACAACTATTGGATGCACAAGATTGGTTAAAAACCCTAATTGGATAAGAATTAGCCTAGGGAGGACGAAAAAGACCTAAGTGTCAATCCAATGACACAAAACTCCTATTGGATGCACAAGATTGGTTAGAAACCCTAATTGGACAAGATTAAGTGTAGGGAGGACGAAAATGACCTAAATGTTCATCCAATGACACAAAACACTTATTGGATGCACAAGATTGGTTAAAAACCCTAATTAGACAAGATTAAGTGTAGGGATGACGAAAATGACCTAAATATCCATCCAATGACACAAAACACCTATTGGATGCACAAGATTGGTTAAAAACCCTAATTGGACAAGATTAAGTGTAGGGAGGACGAAAATGACCTAAATGTTCATCCAATGACACAAAACACCTATTGGATGCACAAGATTGGTTAAAAACCCTAATTGGACAAGAATTATAATAGGGAGGACGAAAATGATCTAATTGTTCATCCAATGACACAAAAACACCAATTGGATGCACAAGAATTGTTAGAAACCCTAATTGGACAAGATAAAGTGTAGGGAGGACGAAAATGACCTAAATGTTCATCCAATGACCCAAAACACCTATTGGATGCATAAGATTGGTTAAAAACCCAAATTGGACAAGATTAAGTGTAGGGAGAACGAAAATGACGTAAATATTCGTCCAATGATACAAAACACCTATTGGATGCACAAGATTAGTTAGAAACCCTAATTGGACAAGATAAAGTGTAGGGAGGACGAAAATGACCTAAATGTTCATCCATTGACACAAAACACTTATTGGATGCACAAGATTGGTTAAAAACCCTAATTAGACAAGATTAAGTGTAGGGAGGACGAAAATGACCTAAATATTCATCCAATGACACAAAACACCTTTTGGATGCACAAGATTGGTTAAAAAACCTAATCGGACAAGATTAAGTGTTGGGAGGACGGAAATGACCTAAATGTTCATCCAACGACACAAACACAACTATTGGATGCACAAGATTGGTTAAAAACCCTAATTGGATAAGAATTAGCCTAGGGAGGACGAAAAAGACCTAAGCGTCAATCCAATGACACAAAACTCCTATTGGATGCACAAGATTGGTTAGAAACCCTAATTGGACAAGATAAAGTGTAGGGAGGACGAAAATGACCTAAATGTTCATCCAATGACACAAAACACTTATTGGATGCACAAGATTGGTTAAAAACCCTAATTGGACAAGATTAAGTGTAGGGAGGACGAAAATGACCTAAATGTTCATCCATTGACACAAAACACTTATTGGATGCACAAAATTGGTTAAAAACCCTAATTAGACAAGATTAAGTGTAGGGAGGACGAAAATGACCTAATTGTTCAGCCAATGACACAAACACACCTATTGGATGCACAAGATTGGTTAGAAACCCTAATTGGACAAGATTAAGTGTAGCGAGGACGAAAATGTGCTAAATGTTCGTTCAATGATACAAAACACCTATTGGATGCACAAGATTGGTTAGAAACCCTAATTGGACAAGATAAAGTGTAGGGAGGACGAAAATGACCTAAATGTTCATCCAATGACACAAAACACTTATTGGATGCACAAAATTGGTTAAAAACCCTAATTGGACAAGATTAAGTGTAGGGAGGACGAAAATGACCTAAATGTTCATCCAATGACACAAAACACCTATTGGATGCACAAGATTGGTTAAAAAACCTAATTGGACAAGTTTAAGTGTTGGGAGGACGGAAATGACCTAAATGTTCATCCAACGACACAAACACAACTATTGGATGCACAAGATTGGTTAAAAACCCTAATTGGATAAGAATTAGCCTAAGGAGGACGAAAAAGACCTAAGTGTTAATCCAATGACACAAAACTCCTATTGGATGCACAAGATTGGTTACAAAGCCTAATTGGACAAGGTAAAGTGTAGGGAGGACGAAAATGACCTAAATGTTCATCCAATGACACAAAACACCTATTGGATGCACAAGATTGGTTAAAAACCCTAATTAGACAAGATTAAGTGTAGGGACTACGAAAATGACCTAAATATTCATCCAATGACACAAAACACCTATTGGATGCACAAGATTGGTTAAAAACCCTAATTGGACAAGATTAAGTGTAGGGAGGACGAAAATGACCTAAATGTTCATCCAATGACACAAAACACCTATTGGATGCACAAGATTGGTTAAAAACCCTAATTGGACAAGATTAAGTGTAGGGAGGACAAAAATGACCTAAATGTTCATCCAATGACACAAAACACCTATTGGATGCACTAGATTGGTTAAAAACCCTAATTGGACAAGAATTATCCTAGGGAGGACGAAAATGACCTAATTGCTCATCCAATGACACAAAAACACCAACTGGATGAACAAGATTGGTTAGAAACCCTAATTGGACAAGATAAAATGTAGGGAGGACGAAAATGACCTAAATGTTCATCTAATGACCCAAAACACCTATTGGATGCACAAGATTGGTTAAAAACCGAAATTGGACAAGATTAAGTGTAGGGACGACGAAAATGACCTAAATGTTCATCCAATGACACAAAACACTTATTGGATGCACAAGATTGGTTAAAAACCCTAATTGGACAAGATTAAGTGTAGGGAGGACGAAAATGACCTAAATGTTCATCCAATGACACAAAACACCTATTGGATCCACTAGATTGGTTAAAAACACTAATTGGACAAGAATTATCCTAGGGAGGACGAAAATGACCTAATTGCTCATCCAATGACACAAAAACACCAACTGGATGAACAAGATTGGTTAGAAACCCTAATTGGACAAGATAAAATGTAGGGAGGACGAAAATGACCTAAATGTTCATCTAATGACCCAAAACACCTATTGGATGCACAAGATTGGTTAAAAACCCAAATTGGACAAGATTAAGTGTAGGGACGACGAAAATGACCTAAATGTTCATCCAATGACATAAAACACCTATTGGATGCACAAGATTGGATAGAAACCCTAATTGGACAAGGTTAAGTTTAGGGAGGACGAAAATGACGTAAATATTCGTCCAATGATACAAAACACCTATTGGATGCACAAGATTGGTTAGAAAACCTAATTGGACAAGGTTAAGTGTTGGGAGGACGAAAATGACCTAAATGTTCATCCAACGACACAAACACAACTATTGGATGCACAAGATTGGTTAAAAACCCTAATTGGATAAGAATTAGCCTAGGGAAGACGAAAAAGACGTAAGTGTCAATCCAATGACACAAAACTCCTATTGGATGCACAAGATTGGTTAAAAACCCAAATTGGACAAGATCAAGTGTAGGGACGACGAAAATGACCTAAATGTTCATCCAATGACACAAAACACCTATTGGATGCACAAGATTGGTCAAAAACCCTAATTGGACAAGATTAAGTGTAGGGAGGACGAAAATGACCTAAATATTCATCCAATGACACAAAACACCTATTGGATGCACAAGATTGGTTAAAAAACCTAATTGGACAAGATTAAGTGTTGGGAGGACGAAAATGACCTAAATGTTCATCCAACGACACAAACACAACTATTGGATGCACAAGATTGGTTAGAAACCCTAATTGGACAAGATAAAGTGTAGGGAGGACGAAAATGACCTCAATGTTCATCCAATGGCACAAAACACTTATTGGATGCACAAGATTGGTTAAAAACCCTAATTGGACAAGATTAAGTGTAGGGAGGACGAAAATGACCTAAATGTTCATCCAATGACACAAAACACCTATTGGATCCACTAGATTGGTTAAAAACACTAATTGGACAAGAATTATCCTAGGGAGGACGAAAATGACCTAATTGCTCATCCAATGACACAAAAACACCAACTGGATGAACAAGATTGGTTTGAAACCCTAATTGGACAAGATAAAATGTAGGGAGGACGAAAATGACCTAAATGTTCATCTAATGACCCAAAACACCTATTGGATGCACAAGATTGGTTAAAAACCCAAATTGGACAAGATTAAGTGTAGGGACGACGAAAATGACCTAAATGTTCATCCAATGACACAAAACACCTATTGGATGCACAAGATTGGTCAAAAACCCTAATTGGACAGGATTAAGTGTAGGGAGGACGAAAATGACCTAAATATTCATCCAATGACACAAAACACCTATTGGTTGCACAAGATTGGTTAAAAAACCTAATTGGACAAGATTAAGTGTTGGGAGGACGAAAATGACCTAAATGTTCATCCAACAACACAAACACAACTATTGGATGCACAAGATTGGTTAAAAACCCTAATTGGATAAGAATTAGCCTAGGGAGGACGAAAAAGACGTAAGTGTCAATCCAATGACACAAAACTCCTATTGGATGCACAAGATTGGTTAGAAACCCTAATTGGACAAGATAAAGTGTAGGGAGGACGAAAATGACCTAAATGTTCATCCAATGACACAAAACACTTATTGGATGCACAAGATTGGTTAAAAACCCTAATTAGACAAGATTAAGTGTAGGGATGACGAAAATGACCTAAATATTCATCCAATGACACAAAACACCTATTGGATGCACAAGATTGGTTAAAAACCCTAATTGGACAAGATTAAGTGTAGGGAGGACGAAAATGACCTAAATGTGCATCCAATGACACAAAACACCTATTGGATGCACAAGATTGGTTAAAAACTCTAATTGGACAAGAATTATAATAGGGAGGACGAAAATGACCTAATTGTTCATCCAATGACACAAAAACACCAATTGGATGCACAAGAATTGTTAGAAACCCTAATTGGACAAGATAAAGTGTAGGGAGGACGAAAATGACCTAAATGTTCATCCAATGACCCAAAACACCTATTGGATGCATAAGATTGGTTAAAAACCCAAATTGGACAAGATTAAGTGTAGGGAGAACGAAAATGACGTAAATATTCGTCCAATGACATAAACACAACTATTGGATGCACAAGATTTGTTAGAAACCCTAATTGGACAAGCATAAGCCTAGGGAGGATGAAAATGACCTAAATGTTCATCCAATGACACAAAAACACCTATTGGATGCACAAGATTGGTTAAAAACCCTAATTGGACAAGAATTAGCCTAGGGAGGACGAAAATGACCTAATTGTTCATCCAATGACACAAAACACCTATTGGATGCACAAGATTGGTTAAAAACCCTAATTGGACAAGATTAAGCGTAGGGAGGACGAAAATACGAAAATGACCTAAATGTTCTTCCAATGACACAAAACACCTATTGGATGCACAAGATTGGTTAAAAACCCTAATTGGACAAGATTAAGTGTAGGGAGGACGAAAATGACCTAAATGTTCATCCAATGACACAAAACACCTATTGGATGCACAAGATTGGTTAAAAACCCTAATTGGACAAGATTAAGTGTAGGGAGGACGAAAATGTCCTAAGTGTTCATCCAATGACACAAAACACCTATTGGATGCACAAGATTGGTTAAAAACCCTAATTGGACAAGAATTAGCCTAGGGAGGACGAAAATGACCTAATTGTTCATCCAATGACACAAAAACACCTGTCGGATGCACAAGATTGGTTAGAGACCCTAATTGAACAAGATTAAGTGTAGGGAGGACGAAAATGACCTAAATGTTCATCCAATGACACAAAACACCTATTGGATGCACAAGATTGGTTAAAAACCCTAATTGGACAAGAATTATCATAGGGAGGACGAAAATGACCTAATTGTTCATCCAATGACACAAAAACACCAATTGGATGCACAAGATTGGTTAGAAACCCTAATTGGAAAAGATAAAGTGTAGGGAGGACGAAAATGACCTAAAATGTTCATCCAATGACACAAAACACCTACTGGATGCACAAGATTGGTTAATAACCCTAATTGGACAAGATTAAGTTCAGGGAGGACGAAAATGACCTAAATGTTCATCCAATGACACAAAACACCTATTGGATGCACAAGATTGGTTAAAAACCCTAATTGGACAAGAATTATCATAGGGAGGACGAAAATGACCTAATTGTTCATCCAATGACACAAAAACACCAATTGGATGCACAAGATTGGTTAGAAACCCAAATTGGACAAGAAAAAGTGTAGGGAGGACGAAAATGAACTAAGTGTTCATCCAATGACACATAACACCTATTTGATGAACAAGATTGGTTAAAAACCCTAATTGGACAAGAATTAGCCTAGGGAGGACGAAAATGACCTAATTGTTCATCCAATGACACAAAAACACCTATCGGATGCACAAGAATTGTTAGAAACCCTAATTGAACAAGATTAAGTGTAGCGAGGACGAAAATGACCTAAATGTTCATCCAATGACACAAAACACCTATTGGATGCACAAGATTGGTTAAAAACCCTAATTGGACAAGAATTATCATAGGGAGGACGAAAATGACCTAATTGTTCATCCAATGACACAAAAACACCAATTGGATGCACAAGATTGGTTAGAAACCCTAATTGGAAAAGATAAAGTGTAGGGAGGACGAAAATGACCTAAAATGTTCATCCAATGACACAAAACACCTATTGGATGCACAAGATTGGTTAAAAACCATAATTGGACAAGAATTATCATAGGGAGGACGAAAATGACCTAATTGTTCATCCAATGACACAAAAACACCTTTCGGATGACCAAGATTTGTTAGAAACCCTAATTGAACAAGATTAAGTGTAGGGAGCACGAAAATGACCTAAATGTTCATCCAATGACACAAAACACCTATTGGATGCACAAGATTGGTTAAAAACCCTAATTGGACAAGAATTATCATAGGGAGGACGAAAATGACCTAATTGTTCATCCAATGACACAAAAACACCAATTGGATGCAGAAGAATTGTTAGAAACCCTAATTGGACAAGATAAAATGTAGGGAGGACGAAAATGACCTAAATGTTCATCCAATGACCCAAAACACCTATTGGATGCATAAGATTGGTTAAAAACCCAAATTGGACAAGATTAAGTGTAGGGAGAACGAAAATGACGTAAATATTCGTCCAATGATACAAAACACCTATTGGATGCACAAGATTGGTTAAAAACCCTAATTGGACAAGATTAAGTGTAGGGAGGACGAAAATGACCTAAATGTTCATCCAATGACACAAAACACCTATTGGATGCACAAGATTGGTTAAAAACCCAAATTGGACAAGAATTAGCCTAGGGAGGACGAAAATGACCTAAATGTTCATCCAATGACACAAAACAACTATTGGATGCACAAGATTGGTTAAAAACTCTAATTGGACAAGATTAAGTGAAGGGAGGACGAAAATGACCTAAATATTCTTCCACTGACACAAAACACCGATTGGATGCACAAGATTGGTTAGAAACCCTAATTGGACAAGAATAAGCCTAGGGAGGACAAAAAAGACCTAATTGTTCATCCAATGACACAAAACACCTATTGGATGCACAAGATTGGTTAAAAACCCTAATTGGACAAGATTAAGTGTAGGGAGGACGAAAATGACCTAAATGTTCATCCAATGACATAAAACACCAATTGGATGCACAAGATTGGTTAAAAACCCTAATTGGACAAGAATTAGCCTAGGGAGGACGAAAATGACCTAATTGTTCATCCAATGACACAAAACACCTATTGGATGCACAAGATTGGTTAGAAACCCTAATTGAACAAGATTTAGCCTAGGGAGGACGAAAATAACCTAATTGTTCATCCAATGACACAAAAACACGTATTCGATGCACAAGATTGGTTAGAAACCCTAATTGGACAAGAATTAGCCTAGGGAGGACGAAAAGGACCTAAATGTTCATCCAATGACACAAAACACCTATTGGATGCACAAGATTGGTTAGAAACCCTAATTGGACAAGAATTAGCCTAGGGAGGACGAAAATGACCTAATTGTTCATCCAATGACACAAAAACACCTATTGGATGCACAAGATTGGTCAGAAACCCTAATTGGACAAGATTAAGTTTAGGGAGAACGAAAATGAGCTAAATGTTCATCTAATGACACAAAAACAACAATTGGATGCACAAGATTGGTTAAAAACCCTAATTGGACAAGATTAAGTGTAGGGAGGACGAAAATGACCTAAATGTTCATCCAATGACACAAAACACCTATTGGATGCACAAGATTGGTTAAAAACCCTAATTGGACAAGAATTAGCCTAGGGAGGATGAAAATGACCTAATTGTTCATCCAATGACACAAACACACCTATTGGATGCACAAGATTGGATAGAAACCCTAATTGGACAAGGTTAAGTTTAGGGAGGACGAAAATGACGTAAATATTCGTCCAATGATACAAAACACCTATTGGATGCACAAGATTGGTTAAAAACCCTAATTGGACAAGAATTAGCCTAGGGAGGACGAAAATGACCTAATTGTTCATCCAATGACACAAACACACCTATTGGATGCACAAGATTGGATAGAAACCCTAATTGGACAAGGTTAAGTTTAGGGAGGACGAAAATGACGTAAATATTCGTCCAATGATACAAAACACCTATTGGATGCACAAGATTGGTTAAAAACCCTAATTGGACTAGAATTATCCTAGGGAGGACGAAAATGATCTAATTGTTCATCCAATTACACAAAAACACCAATTGGATGCTCAAGATTGGTTAAAAACCCTAATTAGACAAGATTAAGTGTAGGGATGACGAAAATGACCTAAATATTCATCCAATGACACAAAACACCTATTGGATGCACAAGATTGGTTAAAAACCCTAATTGGACAAGATAAAGTGTAGGGATGACGAAAATGACCTAAATATTCATCCAATGACACAAAACACCTATTGGATGCACAAGATTGGTTAAAAACCCTAATTGGACAAGATTAAGTGTAGGGAGGACGAAAATGATCTAAATGTTCATCCAATGACACAAAACACCTATTGGATGCACAAGATTGGTTAAAAACCCTAATTGGACAAGAATTATCCTAGGGAGAACGAAAATGACCTAATTGTTCATCCAATGACACAAACACACCTATTGGATGCACAAGATTGGTTAGAAACCCTAATTGGACAAGGTTAAGTTTAGGGAGGACGAAAATGATGTAAATATTCGTCCATTGATACAAAACACCTATTGGATGCACAAGATTGGTTAAAAACCCTAATTCGACAAGAATTAGCCTAGGGAAGACGAAAATGACCTATTTGTTCATCCAATGACACAAACACACCTATTGGATGCACAAGATTGGTTAAAAACCCTAATTGGATAAGAATTAGCCTAGGGAGGACGAAAATGACCTAAATGTTCATCCAATGACACAAAACACCTATTGGATGCACAAGATTGGTTAAAAACCCTAATTGGACAAGAATTAGCCAAGGGAAGACGAAAATGACCTAATTGTTCATCCAATGACACAAACACACCTATTGGATGCACAAGATTGGATAGAAACCCTAATTGGACAAGGTTAAGTTTAGGGAGGACGAAAATGACGTAAATATTCGTCCAATGATACAAAACACCTATTGGATGCACAAGATTGGTTAAAAACCCTAATTCGACAAGAATTAGCCTAGGGAAGACGAAAATGACCTATTTGTTCATCCAATGACACAAACACACCTATTGGATGCACAAGATTGGTTAAAAACCCTAATTGGATAAGAATTAGCCTAGGGAGGACGAAAATGACCTAAATGTTCATCCAATGACACAAAACACTTATTGGATGCACAAGATTGGTTAAAAACCCTAATTAGACAAGATTAAGTGTAGGGATGACGAAAATGACCTAAATATTCATCCAATGACACAAAACACCTATTGGATGCACAAGATTGGTTAAAAAACCTAATTGGACAAGATTAAGTGTTGGGAGGACGAAAATGACCTAAATGTTCATCCAACGACACAAACACAACTATTGGATGCACAAGATTGGTTAAAAACCCTAATTGGATAAGAATTAGCCTAGGGAGGACGAAAAAGACGTAAGTGTCAATCCAATGACACAAAACTCCTATTGGATGCACAAGATTGGTTAGAAACCCTAATTGGACAAGATAAAGTGTAGGGAGGACGAAAATGACCTAAATGTTCATCCAATGACACAAAACACTTATTGGATGCACAAGATTGGTTAAAAACCCTAATTAGACAAGATTAAGTGTAGGTATGACGAAAATGACCTAATTGTTCATCCAATGACACAAACACACCTATTGGATGCACAAGATTGGATAGAAACCCTAATTGGACAAGGTTAAGTTTAGGGAGGACGAAAATGACGTAAATATTCGTCCAATGATACAAAACACCTATTGGATGCACAAGATTGGTTAAAAACCCTAATTGGACAAGAATTATCCTAGGGAGGACGAAAATGATCTAATTGTTCATCCAATTACACAAAAACACCAATTGGATACACGAGATTGGTTAAAAACCCTAATTAGACAAGATTAAGTGTAGGGATGACGAAAATGACCTAAATATTCATCCAATGACACAAAACACCTATTGGATGCACAAGTTTGGTTAAAAACCCTAATTGGACAAGAATTATCCTAGGGAGGACAAAAATGACCTAATTGTTCATCCAA
>JBBPBS010000647.1:3467844-3493555 GCA_037974835.1 Cicer judaicum
GACGAAAATGACCTAATTGTTCATCCAATGACACAAACACACCTATTGGATGCACAAGATTGGATAGAAACCCTAATTGGACAAGGTTAAGTTTAGGGAGGACGAAAATGACGTAAATATTCGTCCAATGATACAAAACACCTATTGGATGCACAAGATTGGTTAAAAACCCTAATTGGACAAGAATTATCCTAGGGAGGACGAAAATGATCTAATTGTTCATCCAATTACACAAAAACACCAATTGGATACACGAGATTGGTTAAAAACCCTAATTAGACAAGATTAAGTGTAGGGATGACGAAAATGACCTAAATATTCATCCAATGACACAAAACACCTATTGGATGCACAAGTTTGGTTAAAAACCCTAATTGGACAAGAATTATCCTAGGGAGGACAAAAATGACCTAATTGTTCATCCAATGACACAAACACACCTATTGGATGCACAAGATTGGTTAGAAACCCTAATTGGACAAGGTTAAGTTTAGGGAGGACGAAAATGACGTAAATATTCGTCCATTGATACAAAACACCTATTGGATGCACAAGATTGTTTAGAAACCCTAATTGGACAAGATAAAGTGTAGGGAGGACGAAAATGACCTAAATGTTCATCCAATGACACAAAACACTTATCGGATGCACAAGATTGGTTAAAAACCCTAATTAGACAAGATTAAGTGTAGGGATGACGAAAATGACCTAAATGTTCATCCAACGACACAAACACAACTATTGGATGCACAAGATTGGTTAAAAACCCTAATTGGATAAGAATTAGCCTAGGGAGGACGAAAAAGACGTAAGTGTCAATCCAATGACACAAAACTCCTATTGGATGCACAAGATTGGTTAGAAACCCTAATTGGACAAGATAAAGTGTAGGGAGGACGAAAATGACCTAAATGTTCATCCAATGACACAAAACACTTATTGGATGCACAAGATTGGTTTAAAACCCTAATTAGACAAGATTAAGTGTAGGGATGACGAAAATGACCTAAATATTCATCCAATGACACAAAACACCTATTGGATGCACAAGATTGGTTAAAAACCCTAATTGGACAAGATTAAGTGTAGGGAGGACTAAAATGACCTAAATGTTCATCCAATGACACAAAACACCTATTGGATGCACAAGATTGGTTAAAAACCCTAATTGGACAAGAATTATCATAGCGAGGACGAAAATGACCTAATTGTTCATCCAATGACACAAAAACACCAATTGGATGCAGAAGAATAGTTAGAAACCCTAATTGGACAAGATAAAGTGTAGGGAGGACGAAAATGACCTAAATGTTCATCCAATGACCCAAAACACCTATTGGATGCATAAGATTGGTTAAAAACCCAAATTGGACAAGATTACGTGTAGGGAGAACGAAAATGACGTAAATATTCGTCCAATGATACAAAACACCTATTGGATGCACAAGATTGGTTAAAAACCCTAATTGGACAAGAATTATCGTAGGGAGGACGAAAATGACCTAATTGTTCATCCAATTACACAAAAACACCAACTGGATGCACAAGATTGGTTAGAAACCGTAATTTGACAAGATAAAGTGTCGGGAGGACGAAAATGACCTAAATGATCATCCAATGACACAAAACACCTATTGGATGCACAAGATTGGTTAAAAACCCTAATTGGACAAGAATTAGCCTAGGGAGGACGAAAATGACCTAATTGTTCATCCAATGACACAAACACACCTATTGGATGCACAAGATTGGATAGAAACCCTAATTGGACAAGGTTAAGTTTAGAAAGGACGAAAATGACGTAAATATTCGTCCAATGATACAAAACACCTATTGGATGCACAAGATTGGTTAAAAACCCTAATTGGACAAGAATTATCCTAGGGAGGACGAAAATGACCTAATTGTTCATCCAATTACACAAAAACACCAACTGGATGCACAAGATTGGTTAGAAACCGTAATTTGACAAGATAAAGTGTCGGGAGGACGAAAATTACCTAAATGATCATCCAATGACACAAAACACCTATTGGATGCACAAGATTGGTTAAAAATCCTAATTGGACAAAAAATTAGCCTAGGGAGGACGAAAATGACCTAATTGTTCATCCAATGACACAAACACACCTATTGGATGCACAAGATTGGATAGAAACCCTAATTGGACAAGGTTAAGTTTAGGGAGGACGAAAATGACGTAAATATTCGTCCAATGATACAAAACACCTATTGGATGCACAAGATTGGTTAAAAACCCTAATTGGACAAGAATTATCCTAGGGAGGACGAAAATGATCTAATTGTTCATCCAATTACACAAAAACACCAATTGGATACACGAGATTGGTTAAAAACCCTAATTAGACAAGATTAAGTGTAGGGATGACGAAAATGACCTAAATATTCATCCAATGACACAAAACACCTATTGGATGCACAAGTTTGGTTAAAAACCCTAATTGGACAAGAATTATCCTAGGGAGGACGAAAATGACCTAATTGTTCATCCAATGACACAAACACACCTATTGGATGCACAAGATTGGATAGAAACCCTAATTGGACAAGGTTAAGTTTAGGGAGGACGAAAATGACGTAAATATTCGTCCAATGATACAAAACACCTATTGGATGCACAAGATTGGTTAAAAACCCTAATTGGACAAGAATTATCCTAGGGAGGACGAAAATGATCTAATTGTTCATCCAATTACACAAAAACACCAATTGGATACACGAGATTGGTTAAAAACCCTAATTAGACAAGATTAAGTGTAGGGATGACGAAAATGACCTAAATATTCATCCAATGACACAAAACACCTATTGGATGCACAAGTTTGGTTAAAAACCCTAATTGGACAAGAATTATCCTAGGGAGGACAAAAATGACCTAATTGTTCATCCAATGACACAAACACACCTATTGGATGCACAAGATTGGTTAGAAACCCTAATTGGACAAGGTTAAGTTTAGGGAGGACGAAAATGACGTAAATATTCGTCCATTGATACAAAACACCTATTGGATGCACAAGATTGTTTAGAAACCCTAATTGGACAAGATAAAGTGTAGGGAGGACGAAAATGACCTAAATGTTCATCCAATGACACAAAACACTTATCGGATGCACAAGATTGGTTAAAAACCCTAATTAGACAAGATTAAGTGTAGGGATGACGAAAATGACCTAAATGTTCATCCAACGACACAAACACAACTATTGGATGCACAAGATTGGTTAAAAACCCTAATTGGATAAGAATTAGCCTAGGGAGGACGAAAAAGACGTAAGTGTCAATCCAATGACACAAAACTCCTATTGGATGCACAAGATTGGTTAGAAACCCTAATTGGACAAGATAAAGTGTAGGGAGGACGAAAATGACCTAAATGTTCATCCAATGACACAAAACACTTATTGGATGCACAAGATTGGTTAAAAACCCTAATTAGACAAGATTAAGTGTAGGTATGACGAAAATGACCTAAATATTCATCCAATGACACAAAACACCTATTGGATGCACAAGATTGGTTAAAAACCCTAATTGGACAAGATTAAGTGTAGGGAGGACGAAAATGATCTAAATGTTCATCCAATGACACAAAACACCTATTGGATGCACAAGATTGGTTAAAAACCCTAATTGGACAAGAATTATAATTGGGAGGACGAAAATGACCTAATTGTTCATCCAATGACACAAAAACACCAATTGGATGCACAAGAATTGTTAGAAACCCTAATTGGACAAGATAAAGTGTAGGGAGGACGAAAATGACCTAAATGTTCATCCAATGAACCAAAACACCTATTGGATGCATAAGATTGGTTAAAAACCCAAATTGGACAAGATTAAGTGTAGGGAGAACGAAAATGACGTAAATATTCGTCCAATGATACAAAACACCTATTGGATGCACAAGATTGGTTAAAAACCCTAATTGGACAAGAATTATCCTAGGGAGGACGAAAATGACCTAATTGTTCATCCAATTACACAAAAACACCAACTGGATGCACAAGATTGGTTAGAAACCGTAATTTGACAAGATAAAGTGTCGGGAGGACGAAAATTACCTAAATGATCATCCAATGACACAAAACACCTATTGGATGCACAAGATTGGTTAAAAATCCTAATTGGACAAAAAATTAGCCTAGGGAGGACGAAAATGACCTAATTGTTCATCCAATGACACAAACACACCTATTGGATGCACAAGATTGGATAGAAACCCTAATTGGACAAGGTTAAGTTTAGGGAGGACGAAAATGACGTAAATATTCGTCCAATGATACAAAACACCTATTGGATGCACAAGATTGGTTAAAAACCCTAATTGGACAAGAATTATCCTAGGGAGGACGAAAATGATCTAATTGTTCATCCAATTACACAAAAACACCAATTGGATACACGAGATTGGTTAAAAACCCTAATTAGACAAGATTAAGTGTAGGGATGACGAAAATGACCTAAATATTCATCCAATGACACAAAACACCTATTGGATGCACAAGTTTGGTTAAAAACCCTAATTGGACAAGAATTATCCTAGGGAGGACGAAAATGACCTAATTGTTCATCCAATGACACAAACACACCTATTGGATGCACAAGATTGGTTAGAAACCCTAATTGGACAAGGTTAAGTTTAGGGAGGACGAAAATGACGTAAATATTCGTCCATTGATACAAAACACCTATTGGATGCACAAGATTGGTTAGAAACCCTAATTGGACAAGATAAAGTGTAGGGAGGACGAAAATGACCTAAATGTTCATCCAATGACACAAAACACTTATCAGATGCACAAGATTGGTTAAAAACCCTAATTAGACAAGATTAAGTGTAGGGATGACGAAAATGACCTAAATATTCATCCAATGACACAAAACACCTATTGGATGCACAAGATTGGTTAAAAACCCTAATTGGACAAGATTAAGTGTAGGGAGGACGAAAATGACCTAAATGTTCATCCAATGACACAAAACACCTATTGGATGCACAAGATTGGTTAAAAACCCTAATTGGACAAGAATTATCATAGGGAGGACGAAAATGACCTAATTGTTCATCCAATGACACAAAAACACCAATTGGATGCACAAGAATTGTTAGAAACCCTAATTAGACAAGATAAAGTGTAGGGAGGACGAAAATGACCTAAATGTTCATCCAATGACCCAAAACACCTATCGGATGCATAAGATTGGTTAAAAACCCAAATTGGACAAGATTAAGTGTAGGGAGAACGAAAATGACGTAAATATTCGTCCAACGATGCACAAGATTGGTTAAAAACCCTAATTGGACAAGAATTATCCTAGGGAGGACGAAAATCACCTAATTGTTCATCCAATTACACAAAAACACCAACTGGATGCACAAGATTGGTTAGAAACCGTAATTTGACAAGATAAAGTGTCGGGAGGACGAAAATGACCTAAATGATCATCCAATGACACAAAACACCTATTGGATGCACAAGATTGGTTAAAAACCCTAATTGGACAAGAATTAGCCTAGGGAGGACGAAAATGACCTAATTGTTCATCCAATGACACAAACTCACCTATTGGATGCACAAGATTGGATAGAAACCCTAATTGGACAAGGTTAAGTTTAGGGAGGACGAAAATGACGTAAATATTCGTCCAATGATACAAAACACCTATTGGATGCACAAGATTGGTTAAAAACCCTAATTGGACAAGAATTATCCTAGGGAGGACGAAAATGATCTCATTGTTCAGCCAATTACACAAAAACACCAATTGGATACACAAGATTGGTTAAAAACCCTAATTAGACAAGATTAAGTGTAGGGATGACGAAAATGACCTAAATATTCATCTAATGACACAAAACACCTATTGGATGCACAAGATTGGTTAAAAACCCTAATTGGAAGGGATTAAGTGTAGGGAGGACGAAAATGACCTAAATGTTCATCCAATGACACAAAACACCTATTGGATGCACAAGATTGGTTAAAAACCCTAATTGGACAAGAATTATCCTAGGGAGGACGAAAATGACCTAATTGTTCATCCAATGACACAAACACACCTATTGGATGCACAAGATTGGTTAGAAACCCTAATTGGACAATGTTAAGTTTAGGGAGGACGAAAATGACGTAAATATTCGTCCAATGATACAAAACACCTATTGGATGCACAAGATTGGTTAGAAACCCTAATTGGACAAGATAAAGTGTAGGGAGGACGAAAATGACCTAAATGTTCATCCAATGACACAAAACACTTATTGGATGCACAAGATTGGTCAAAAACCCTAATTGGACAAGATTAAGTGTAGGGACGACGAAAATGACCTAAATGTTCATCCAATGACACAAAACACCTATTGGATGCACAAGATTGGTCAAAAACCCTAATTGGACAAGATTATGTGTAGGGAGGACGAAAATGACCTAAATATTCATCCAATGACACAAAACACCTATTGGATGCACAAGATTGGTTAAAAAACCTAATTGGACAAGATTAAGTGTTGGGAGGACGAAAATGACCTAAATGTTCATCCAACGACACAAACACAACTATTGGATGCACAAGATTGGTTAAAAACCCTAATTGGATAAGAATTAGCCTAGGGAGGACGAAAAAGACGTAAGTGTCAATCCAATGACACAAAACTCCTATTGGATGCACAAGATTGGTTAGAAACCCTAATTGGACAAGATAAAGTGTAGGGAGGACGAAAATGACCTAAATGTTCATCCAATGACACAAAACACTTATTGGATGCACAAGATTGGTTAAAAACCCTAATTAGACAAGATTAAGTTTAGGGATGACGAAAATGACCTAAATATTCATCCAATGACACAAAACACCTATTGGATGCACAAGATTGGTTAAAAACCCTAATTGGACAAGATTAAGTGTAGGGAGGACGAAAATGACCTAAATGTTCATCCAATGACACAAAACACGTATTGGATGCACAAGATTGGTTAAAAACCCTAATTGGACAAGAATTATAATTGGGAGGACGAAAATGACCTAATTGTTCATCCAATGACACAAAAACACCAATTGGATGCACAAGAATTGTTAGAAACCCTAATTGGACAAGATAAAGTGTAGGGAGGACGAAAATGACCTAAATGTTCATCCAATGAACCAAAACACCTATTGGATGCATAAGATTGGTTAAAAACCCAAATTGGACAAGATTAAGTGTAGGGAGAACGAAAATGACGTAAATATTCGTCCAATGATACAAAACACCTATTGGATGCACAAGATTGGTTAAAAACCCTAATTGGACAAGAATTATCCTAGGGAGGACGAAAATGACCTAATTGTTCATCCAATTACACAAAAACACCAACTGGATGCACAAGATTGGTTAGAAACCGTAATTTGACAAGATAAAGTGTCGGGAGGACGAAAATTACCTAAATGATCATCCAATGACACAAAACACCTATTGGATGCACAAGATTGGTTAAAAATCCTAATTGGACAAAAAATTAGCCTAGGGAGGACGAAAATGACCTAATTGTTCATCCAATGACACAAACACACCTATTGGATGCACAAGATTGGATAGAAACCCTAATTGGACAAGGTTAAGTTTAGGGAGGACGAAAATGACGTAAATATTCGTCCAATGATACAAAACACCTATTGGATGCACAAGATTGGTTAAAAACCCTAATTGGACAAGAATTATCCTAGGGAGGACGAAAATGATCTAATTGTTCATCCAATTACACAAAAACACCAATTGGATACACGAGATTGGTTAAAAACCCTAATTAGACAAGATTAAGTGTAGGGATGACGAAAATGACCTAAATATTCATCCAATGACACAAAACACCTATTGGATGCACAAGTTTGGTTAAAAACCCTAATTGGACAAGAATTATCCTAGGGAGGACGAAAATGACCTAATTGTTCATCCAATGACACAAACACACCTATTGGATGCACAAGATTGGATAGAAACCCTAATTGGACAAGGTTAAGTTTAGGGAGGACGAAAATGACGTAAATATTCGTCCAATGATACAAAACACCTATTGGATGCACAAGATTGGTTAAAAACCCTAATTGGACAAGAATTATCCTAGGGAGGACGAAAATGATCTAATTGTTCATCCAATTACACAAAAACACCAATTGGATGCACAAGATTGGTTAGAAACCGTAATTTGACAAGATAAAGTGTCGGGAGGACGAAAATGACCTAAATGATCATCCAATGACACAAAACACCTATTGGATGCACAAGATTGGTTAAAAACCCTAATTGGACAAGAATTAGCCTAGGGAGGACGAAAATGACCTAATTGTTCATCCAATGACACAAACACACCTATTGGATGCACAAGATTGGATAGAAACCCTAATTGGACAAGGTTAAGTTTAGGGAGGACGAAAATGATGTAAATATTCGTCCAATGATACAAAACACCTATTGGATGCACAAGATTGGTTAAAAACCCTAATTGGACTAGAATTATCCTAGGGAGGACGAAAATGATCTAATTGTTCATCCAATTACACAAAAACACCAATTGGATGCACAAGATTGGTTAAAAACCCTAATTAGACAAGATTAAGTGTAGGGATGACGAAAATGACCTAAATATTCATCCAATGACACAAAACACCTATTGGATGCACAAGATTGGTTAAAAACCCTAATTGGACAAGATTAAGTGTAGGGAGGACGAAAATGACCTAAATGTTCATCCAATGACACAAAACACCTATTGGATGCACAAGATTGGTTAAAAACCCTAATTGGACAAGAATTATAATTGGGAGGACGAAAATGACCTAATTGGTCATCCAATGACACAAAAACACCATTTGGATGCACAAGAATTGTTAGAAACCCTAATTGGACAAGATAAAGTGTAGGGAGGACGAAAATGACCTAAATGTTCATCCAATTACCCAAAACACCTATTGGATGCATAAGATTGGTTAAAAACCCAAATTGGACAAGATTAAGTGTAGGGAGAACGAAAATGACGTAAATATTCGTCCAATGATACAAAACACCTATTGGATGCACAAGATTGGTTAAAAACCCTAATTGGACAAGATTAAGTGTAAGGAGGACGAAAATGACCTAATTGTTCATCCAATGACACAAACACACCTATGGGATGCACAAGATTGGTTAGAAACCCTAATTGGACAAGATTAAGTGTAGCGAGGACGAAAATGTGCTAAATGTTCGTTCAATGATACAAAACACCTATTGGATGCACAAGATTGGTTAGAAACCCTAATTGGACAAGATAAAGTGTAGGGAGAACGAAAATGACCTAAATGTTCATCCAATGACACAAAACACTTATTGGATGCACAAGATTGGTTAAAAACCCTAATTGGACAAGATTAAGTGTAGGGAGGACGAAAATGACCTAAATGTTCATCCAATGACACAAAACACCTATTGGATCCACTAGATTGGTTAAAAACACTAATTGGACAAGAATTATCCTAGGGAGGACGAAAATGACCTAATTGCTCATCCAATGACACAAAAACACCAACTGGATGAACAAGATTGGTTAGAAACCCTAATTGGACAAGATAAAATGTAGGGAGGACGAAAATGACCTAAATGTTCATCCAATGACACAAAACACCTATTGGATGCACAAGATTGGTTAAAAACCCTAATTGGACAAGATTAAGTGTAGGGAGGACGAAAATGACCTAAATGTTCATCCAATGACACAAAACACTTATTGGATGCACAAGATTGGTTAAAAACCCTAATTAGACAAGATTAAGTGTAGGGAGGACGAAAATGACCTAAATATTCATCCAATGACACAAAACACCTATTGGATGCACAAGATTGGTTAAAAACCCTAATTGGACAAGATTAAGTGTAGGGAGGACGAAAATGACCTAAAATTCATCCAATGACACAAAACACCTATTGGATGCACAAGATTGGTTAAAAACCCTAATTGGACAAGAATTATCCTAATGAGGACGAAAATGACCTAATTGTTCATCCAATGACACAAAAACACCAACTGGATGCACAAGATTGGTTAGAAACCCTAATTGGACATGATAAAATGTAGGGAGGACGAAAATGACCTAAATGTTCATCCAATGACACAAAAACACCAATTGGATGCACAAGAATTGTTAGAAACCCTAATTGGACAAGATAAAGTGTAGGGAGGACGAAAATGACCTAAATGTTCATCCAATGACCCAAAACACCTATTGGATGCATAAGATTGGTTAAAAACCCAAATTGGACAAGATTAAGTGTAGGGATGACGAAAATGACCTAAATATTCATCCAATGACACAAAACACCTATTGGATGCACAAGATTGGTTAAAAACCCTAATTGGACAAGATTAAGTGTAGGGAGGACGAAAATGACCTAAATGTTCATCCAATGACACAAAACACCTATTGGATGCACAAGATTGGTTAAAAACCCTAATTGGACAAGAATTATAATAGGGAGGACGAAAATGATCTAATTGTTCATCCAATGACACAAAAACACCAATTGGATGCACAAGAATTGTTAGAAACCCTAATTGGACAAGATAAAGTGTAGGGAGGACGAAAATGACCTAAATGTTCATCCAATGACCCAAAACACCTATTGGATGCATAAGATTGGTTAAAAACCCAAATTGGACAAGATTAAGTGTAGGGAGAACGAAAATGACGTAAATATTCGTCCAATGATACAAAACACCTATTGGATGCACAAGATTAGTTAGAAACCCTAATTGGACAAGATAAAGTGTAGGGAGGACGAAAATGACCTAAATGTTCATCCATTGACACAAAACACTTATTGGATGCACAAGATTGGTTAAAAACCCTAATTAGACAAGATTAAGTGTAGGGAGGACGAAAATGACCTAAATATTCATCCAATGACACAAAACACCTTTTGGATGCACAAGATTGGTTAAAAAACCTAATCGGACAAGATTAAGTGTTGGGAGGACGGAAATGACCTAAATGTTCATCCAACGACACAAACACAACTATTGGATGCACAAGATTGGTTAAAAACCCTAATTGGATAAGAATTAGCCTAGGGAGGACGAAAAAGACCTAAGCGTCAATCCAATGACACAAAACTCCTATTGGATGCACAAGATTGGTTAGAAACCCTAATTGGACAAGATAAAGTGTAGGGAGGACGAAAATGACCTAAATGTTCATCCAATGACACAAAACACTTATTGGATGCACAAGATTGGTTAAAAACCCTAATTAGACAAGATTAAGTGTAGGGATGACGAAAATGACCTAAATATTCATCCAATGACACAAAACACCTATTGGATGCACAAGATTGGTTAAAAACCCTAATTGGACAAGATTAAGTGTTGGGAGGACGAAAATGACCTAAATGTTCATCCAACGACACAAACACAACTATTGGATGCACAAGATTGGTTAAAAACCCTAATTGGATAAGAATTAGCCTAGGGAGGACGAAAAAGACGTAAGTGTCAATCCAATGACACAAAACTCCTATTGGATGCACAAGATTGGTTAGAAACCCTAATTGGACAAGATAAAGTGTAGGGAGGACGAAAATGACCTAAATGTTCATCCAATGACACAAAACACCTATTGGATGCACAAGATTGGTCAAAAACCCTAATTGGACAGGATTAAGTGTAGGGAGGACGAAAATGACCTAAATATTCATCCAATGACACAAAACACCTATTGGTTGCACAAGATTGGTTAAAAAACCTAATTGGACAAGATTAAGTGTTGGGAGGACGAAAATGACCTAAATGTTCATCCAACGACACAAACACAACTATTGGATGCACAAGATTGGTTAAAAACCCTAATTGGATAAGAATTAGCCTAGGGAGGACGAAAAAGACATAAGTGTCAATCCAATGACACAAAACTCCTATTGGATGCACAAGATTGGTTAGAAACCCTAATTGGACAAGATAAAGTGTAGGGAGGACGAAAATGACCTAAATGTTCATCCAATGACACAAAACACTTATTGGATGCACAAGATTGGTTAAAAACCCTAATTAGACAAGATTAAGTGTAGGGATGACGAAAATGACCTAAATATTCATCCAATGACACAAAACACCTATTGGATGCACAAGATTGGTTAAAAACCCTAATTGGACAAGATTAAGTGTAGGGAGGACGAAAATGACCTAAATGTGCATCCAATGACACAAAACACCTATTGGATACACAAGATTGGTTAAAAACCCTAATTGGACAAGAATTATAATAGGGAGGACGAAAATGACCTAATTGTTCATCCAATGACACAAAAACACCAATTGGATGCACAAGAATTGTTAGAAACCCTAATTGGACAAGATAAAGTGTAGGGAGGACGAAAATGACCTAAATGTTCATCCAATGACCCAAAACACCTATTGGATACATAAGATTGGTTAAAAACCCAAATTGGACAAGATTAAGTGTAGGGAGAACGAAAATGACGTAAATATTCGTCCAATGATACAAAACACCTATTGGATGCACAAGATTGGTTAAAAACCCTAATTGGACAAGAATTATCCTAGGGAGGACGAAAATGACCTAATTGTTCATCCAATTACACAAAAACACCAACTGGATGCACAAGATTGGTTAGAAACCGTAATTTGACAAGATAAAGTGTCGGGAGGATGAAAATTACCTAAATGATCATCCAATGACACAAAACACCTATTGGATGCACAAGATTGGTTAAAAACCCTAATTGGACTTAAAATTAGCCTAGGGAGGACGAAAATGACCTAATTGTTCATCCAATGACACAAACACACCTATTGGATGCACAAGATTGGATAGAAACCCTAATTGGACAAGGTTAAGTTTAGGGAGGACGAAAATGACGTAAATATTCGTCCAATGATACAAAACACCTATTGGATGCACAAGATTGGTTAAAAACCCTAATTGGACAAGAATTATCCTAGGGAGGACGAAAATGATCTAATTGTTCATCCAATTACACAAAAACACCAATTGGATACACGAGATTGGTTAAAAACCCTAATTAGACAAGATTAAGTGTAGGGAGGACGAAAATGACCTAAATGTTCCTCCAATGACACAAAACACCTATTGGATGCACAAGATTGGTTAAAAACCCTAATTGGACAAGAATTATCCTAGGGAGGACGAAAATGACCTAATTGTTCATCCAATGACACAAACACACCTATTGGATGCACAAGATTGGTTAGAAACCCTAATTGGACAAGGTTAAGTTTAGGGAGGACGAAAATGACGTAAATATTCGTCCATTGATACAAAACACCTATTGGATGCACAAGATTGGTTAGAAACCCTAATTAGACAAGATAAAGTGTAGGGAGGACGAAAATGACCTAAATGTTCATCCAATGACACAAAACACTTATCAGATGCACAAGATTGGTTAAAAACCCTAATTAGACAAGATTAAGTGTAGGGATGACGAAAATGACCTAAATATTCATCCAATGACACAAAACACCTATTGGATGCACAAGATTGGTTAAAAACCCTAATTGGACAAGATTAAGTGTAGGGAGGACGAAAATGACCTAAATGTGCATCCAATGACACAAAACACCTATTGGATGCACAAGATTGGTTAAAAACCCTAATTGGACAAGAATTATCATAGGGAGGACGAAAATGACTTAATTGTTCATCCAATGACACAAAAACACCAATTGGATGCACAAGAATTGTTAGAAACCCTAATTGGACAAGATAAAGTGTAGGGAGGACGAAAATGACCTAAATGTTCATCCAATGACCCAAAACACCTATTGGATGCATAAGATTGGTTAAAAACCCAAATTGGACAAGATTAAGTGTAGGGAGAACGAAAATGACGTAAATATTCGTCCAACGATGCACAAGATTGGTTAAAAACCCTAATTAGACATGAATTATCCTAGGGAGGACGAAAATGACCTAATTGTTCATCCAATTACACAAAAACACCAACTGGATGCACAAGATTGGTTAGAAACCGTAATTTGACAAGATAAAGTGTCGGGATGACGAAAATGACCTAAATGATCATCCAATGACACAAAACACCTATTGGATGCACAAGATTGGTTAAAAACCCTAATTGGACAAGAATTAGCCTAGGGAGGACGAAAATGACCTAATTGTTCATCCAATGACACAAACTCACCTATTGGATGCACAAGATTGGATAGAAACCCTAATTGGACAAGGTTAAGTTTAGGGAGGACGAAAATGACGTAAATATTCGTCCAATGATACAAAACACCTATTGGATGCACAAGATTGGTTAAAAACCCTAATTGGACAAGAATTATCCTAGGGAGGACGAAAATGATCTCATTGTTCATCCAATTACACAAAAACACCAATTGGATACACAAGATTGGTTAAAAACCCTAATTAGACAAGATTAAGTGTAGGGATGACGAAAATGACATAAATATTCATCTAATGACACAAAACACCTATTGGATGCACAAGATTGGTTAAAAACCCTAATTGGAAGAGATTAAGTGTAGGGAGGACGAAAATGACCTAAATGTTCATCCAATGACACAAAACACCTATTGGATGCACAAGATTGGTTAAAAACCCTAATTGGACAAGAATTATCCTAGGGAGGACGAAAATGACCTAATTGTTCATCCAATGACACAAACACACCTATTGGATGCACAAGATTGGTTAGAAACCCTAATTGGACAATGTTAAGTTTAGGGAGGACGAAAATGACGTAAATATTCGTCCAATGATACAAAACACCTATTGGATGCACAAGATTGGTTAGAAACCCTAATTGGACAAGATAAAGTGTAGGGAGGACGAAAATGACCTAAATGTTCATCCAATGACACAAAACACCTATTGGATCCACAAGATTGGTTAAAAACCCTAATTGGACAAGAATTATCATAGGGATGACGAAAATGACCTAATTGTTCATCCAATGACACAAAAACACCAATTGGATGCACAAGAATTGTTAGAAACCCTAATTGGACAAGATAAAGTGTAGGGAGGACGAAAATGACCTAAATGATCATCCAATGACACAAAACACCTATTGGATGCACAAGATTGGTTAAAAACCCTAATTGGACAAGAATTAGCATAGGGAGGACGAAAATGACCTAATTGTTCATCCAATGACACAAACACACCTATTGGATGCACAAGATTGGATAGAAACCCTAATTGGACAAGGTTAAGTTTAGGGAGGACGAAAATGACGTAAATATTCGTCCAATGATACAAAACACCTATTGGATGCACAAGATTGGTTAAAAACCCTAATTGGACAAGAATTATCCTAGGGAGGACGAAAATGACCTAGTTGTTCATCCAATTACACAAAAACACCAACTGGATGCACAAGATTGGTTAGAAACCGTAATTTGACAAGATAAAGTGTCGGGAGGACGAAAATGACCTAAATGATCATCCAATGACACAAAACACCTATTGGATGCACAAGATTGGTTAAAAACCCTAATTGGACAAGATTAAGTGTAGGGAGGACGAAAATGACCTAAATGTTCATCCAATGACACAAAACACCTATTGGATGCACAAGATTGGTTAAAAACCCTAATTGGACAAGAATTATCATAGGGAGGACGAAAATGACCTAATTGTTCATCCAATGATACAAAAACACCAATTGGATGCACAAGAATTGTTAGAAACCCTAATTGGACAAGATAAAGTGTAGGGAGGACGAAAATGAACTAAATGATCATCCAATGACACAAAACACCTATTGGATGAACAAGATTGGTTAAAAACCCTAATTGGACAAGAATTAGCCTAGGGAGGACGAAAATGACCTAATTGTTCATTCAATGACAGAAACACACCTATTGGATGCACAAGATTGGATAGAAACCCTAATTGGACAAGGTTAAGTTTAGGGAGGACGAAAATGACGTAAATATTCGTCCAATGATACAAAACACCTATTGGATGCACAAGATTGGTTAAAAACCCTAATTGGACAAGATTAAGTGTAGGGATGACGAAAATGACCTAAATATTCATCCAATGACACAAAACACCTATTGGATGCACAAGATTGGTTAAAAACCATAATTGGACAAGATAAAGTGGAGGGAGGACGAAAATGACCTAAATGTTCATCCAATGACACAAAACACTTATTGGATGCACAAGATTGGTTAAAAACCCTAATTAGACAAGATTAAGTGTAGGGATGACGAAAATGACCTAAATATTCATTCAATGACACAAAAGACCTATTGGATGCACAAGATTGGTTAAAAACCCTAATTGGACAAGATTAAGTGTAGGGAGGACGAAAATGACCTAAATGTTCATCCAATGACACAAAACACCTATTGGATGCACAAGATTGGTTAAAAACCCTAATTGGACAAGAATTATCATAGGGAGGACGAAAATGACCTAATTGTTCATCCAATGACACAAAAACACCAATTGGATGCACAAGATTGGTTAGAAACCCAAATTGGACAAGAAAAAGTGTAGGGAGGACGAAAATGAACTAAGTGTTCATCCAATGACACATAACACCTATTTGATGAACAAGATTGGTTAAAAACCCTAATTGGACAAGAATTAGCCTAGGGAGGACGAAAATGACCTAATTGTTCATCCAATGACACAAAAACACCTATCGGATGCACAAGAATTGTTAGAAACCCTAATTGAACAAGATTAAGTGTAGCGAGGACGAAAATGACCTAAATGTTCATCCAATGACACAAAACACCTATTGGATGCACAAGATTGGTTAAAAACCCTAATTGGACAAGAATTATCATAGGGAGGACGAAAATGACCTAATTGTTCATCCAATGACACAAAAACACCAATTGGATGCACAAGATTGGTTAGAAACCCTAATTGAACAAGATTAAGTGTAGGGAGGAGAAAATGACCTAAATGTTCATCCAATGACACAAAACACCTATTGGATGCACAAGATTGGTTAAAAACCCTAATTGGACAAGAATTATCATAGGGAGGACGAAAATGACCTAATTGTTCATCCAATGACACAAAAACACCAATTGGATGCACAAGATTGGTTAAAAACCCTAATTGGATAAGAATTAGACTAAGGAGGACGAAAATGACCTAAATGTTCATCCAATGACACAAAACACCTATTGGATGCACAAGATTGGTTAAAAACCCTAATTGGACAAGAATTAGCATAGGGAGGACGAAAATGACCTAATTGTTCATCCAATGACACAAAAACACCTATTGGATGCACAAGATTGGTTAAAAACCCTAATTGGACAAGATTAAGTGTAGGGAGGACGAAAATGACCTAAATGTTCATCCAATGACACAAAACACCTATTGGATGCACAAGAATGGTTAGAAACCCTAATTGGACAAGAATTAGCCTAGGGAGGACGAAAATGACCTAATTGCTCATCCAATCACACAAACATTACTATTGGATGCACAAGATTGGTTAGAAACCCTAATTGGACAAAAATAAGCCTAGGGAGGACGAAAATGACCTAAATGTTCATTCAATGAATCAAAAACAGCTATTGGAACAAGATTGGATAGAAATCCTAATTGGACAAGCATAAGCCTAGGGAGGATGAAAATAACCTAAATGTTCATCCAATGACACAAAACACCTATTGGATGCACAAGATTGGTTAAAAACCCTAATTGGACAAGATTAAGTGTAGGGAGGACGAAAATGACCTAAATGTTCATCCAATGACACAAAACACCTATTGGATGCACAAGATTGGTTAAAAACACTAATTGGACAAGATTAAGTGTGGGGAGGACTTAAATGACCTAAATGTTCATCCAATGACACAAAACACCTATTGCATGCACAACATTGGTTAGAAACCCTAATTGGACAAGAATAAGCCTAGGGAGAACGAAAATGACCTAAATGTTCATCCAATGACACAAAAACAGCAATTGGAACAAGATTGGATAGAAACCCTAATTGGACAAGCATAAGCCTAGCGAGGATGAAAATAACCTAAATGTTCATCCAATGACACAAAACACCTATTGGATGCACAAGATTGGTTAAAAACCCTAATTGGACAAGATTAAGTGTAGGGAGGACGAAAATGACCTAAATGTTCATCCAATGACACAAAACACCTATTGGATCCACTAGATTGGTTAAAAACACTAATTGGACAAGAATTATCCTAGGGAGGACGAAAATGATCTAATTGTTCATCCAATTACACAAAAACACCAATTGGATACACAATATTGGTTAAAAACCCTAATTAGACAAGAATTAGCCTAGGGAGGACGAAAATGACCTAATTGTTCATCCAATGACACTAACACACCTATTGGATGCACAAGATTGGATAGAAACCCTAATTGGACAAGGTTAAGTTTAGGGAGGACGAAAATGACGTAAATATTCGTCCAATGATACAAAACACCTATTGGATGCACAAGATTGGTTAAAAACCCTAATTGGACAAGAATTATCCTAGGGAGGACGAAAATGATCTAATTGTTCATCCAATTATAGAAAAACACCAATTGGATACACAAGATTGGTTAAAAACCCTAATTGGACAAGATTAAGTGTAGGGAGGACGAAAATGACCTAAATGTTCCTCCAATGACACAAAACACCTATTGGATGCACAAGATTGGTTAAAAACCCTAATTGGACAAGAATTATCCTAGGGAGGACGAAAATGACCTAATTGTTCATCCAATGACACAAACACACCTATTGGATGCACAAGATTGGTTAGAAACCCTAATTGGACAAGGTTAAGTTTAGGGAGGACGAAAATGACGTAAATATTCGTTCAATGATACAAAACACCTATTGGATGCACAAGATTGGTTAGAAACCCTAATTGGACAAGATAAAGTGTAGGGAGGACGAAAATGACCTAAATGTTCATCCAATGACAGAAAACACTTATTGGATGCACAAAATTGATTAAAAACCCTAATTGGAAAAGATTAAGTGTAGGGAGGACGAAAATGACCTAAAGGTTCATCCAATGACACAAAACACTTATTGGATGCACAAAATTGGTTAAAAACCCTAATTGGACAAGATTAAGTGTAGGGAGGACGAAAATGACCTAAATGTTCATCCAATGACACAAAACACCTATTGGATGCACAAGATTGGTTAAAAAACCTAATTGGACAAGTTTAAGTGTTGGGAGGACGGAAATGACCTAAATATTCATCCAATGACACAAAACACCTACTGGATGCACAAGTTTGGTTAAAAACCCTAATTGGACAAGATTAAGTGTAGGGAGGACGAAAATGACCTAAATGTTCCTCCAATGACACAAAACACCTATTGGATGCACAAGATTGGTTAAAAACCCTAATTGGACAAGAATTATCCTAGGGAGGACGAAAATGACCTAATTGTTCATCCAATGACACAAACACACCTATTGGATGCACAAGATTGGTTAGAAACCCTAATTGGACAAGGTTAAGTTTAGGGAGGACGAAAATGACGTAAATATTCGTTCAATGATACAAAACACCTATTGGATGCACAAGATTGGTTAAAAACCCTAATTGGACAAGATAAAGTGTAGGGAGGACGAAAATGACCTAAATGTTCATCCAATGACACAAAACACCTATTGGATGCACAAGATTGGTTAAAAACCCTAATTAGACAAGATTAAGTGTAGGGATGACGAAAATGACCTAAATATTCATCCAATGACACAAAACACCTATTGGATGCACAAGATTGGTTAAAAACCCTAATTGGACAAGATTAAGTGTAGGGAGGACGAAAATGACCTAAATGTTCATCCAATGACACAAAACACCTATTGGATGCACTAGATTGGTTAAAAACCCAAATTGGACAAGATTAAGTGTAGGGACGACGAAAATGACCTAAATGTTCATCCAATGACACAAAACACCTATTGGATGCACAAGATTGGTCCAAAACCCTAATTGGACATGATTAAGTGTAGGGAGGACGAAAATGACCTAAATATTCATCCAATGACACAAAACACCTATTGGATGCACAAGATTGGTTAAAAAACCTAATTGGATAAGATTAAGTGTTGGGAGGATGGAAATGACATAAATGTTCATCCAACGACACAAACACAACTATTGGATGCCCAAGATTGGTTAAAAACCCTAATTGGATAAGAATTAGCCTAGGGAGGACGAAAAAGACCTAAGTGTCAATCCAATGACACAAAACTCCTATTGGATGCACAAGATTGGTTAGAAACCCTAATTGGACAAGATTAAGTGTAGGGAGGACGAAAATGACCTAAATGTTCATCCAATGACACAAAACACCTATTGGATGCACAAGATTGGTTAAAAACCCTAATTGGACAAGAATTATAATAGGGAGGACGAAAATGACCTAATTGTTCATCCAATGACACAAAAACACCAATTGGGTGCACAAGAATTGTTAGAAACCCTAATTGGACAAGATAAAGTGTAGGGAGGACGAAAATGACCTAAATGTTCATCTAATGACCCAAAACACCTATTGGATGCATAAGATTGGTTAAAAACTCAAATTGGACAAGATTAAGTGTAGGGAGAACGAAAATGACGTAAATATTCGTTCAATGATACAAAACACCTATTGGATGCACAAGATTGGTTAAAAACCCTAATTGGACAAGAATTATCCTAGGGAGGACGAAAATGACCTAGTTGTTCATCCAATTACACAAAAACACCAACTGGATGCACAAGATTGGTTAGAAACCGTAATTTGACAAGATAAAGTGTCGGGAGGACGAAAATGACCTAAATGATCATCCAATGACACAAAACACCTATTGGATGCACAAGATTGGTTAAAAACCCTAATTGGACAAGAATTATCCTAGGGAGGACGAAAATGACCTAATTGTTCATCCAATGACACAAACACACCTATTGGATGCACAAGATTGGATAGAAACCCTAATTGGACAAGGTTAAGTTTAGGGAGGACTAAAATGACGTAAATATTCGTCCAATGATACAAAACACCTATTGGATGCACAAGATTGGTTAAAAACCCTAATTGGACAAGAATTATCCTAGGGAGGACGAAAATGACCTAATTGTTCATCCAATGACACAAATACACCAATTGGATACACAAGATTGGTTAAAAACCCTAATTAGACAAGATTAAGTGTAGGGATGACGAAAATGACCTAAATATTCATCCAATGACACAAAACACCTACTGGATGCACAAGTTTGGTTAAAAACCCTAATTGGACAAGATTAAGTGTAGGGAGGACGAAAATGACCTAAATGTTCCTCCAATGACACAAAACACCTATTGGATGCACAAGATTGGTTAAAAACCCTAATTGGACAAGAATTATCCTAGGGAGGACGAAAATGACCTAATTGTTCATCCAATGACACAAACACACCTATTGGATGCACAAGATTGGTTAGAAACCCTAATTGGACAAGGTTAAGTTTAGGGAGGACGAAAATGACGTAAATATTCGTTCAATGATACAAAACACCTATTGGATGCACAAGATTGGTTAGAAACCCTAATTGGACAAGATAAAGTGTAGGGAGGACGAAAATGACCTAAATGTTCATCCAATGACAGAAAACACTTATTGGATGCACAAAATTGATTAAAAACCCTAATTGGAAAAGATTAAGTGTAGGGAGGACGAAAATGACCTAAAGGTTCATCCAATGACACAAAACACTTATTGGATGCACAAAATTGGTTAAAAACCCTAATTGGACAAGATTAAGTGTAGGGAAGACGAAAATGACCTAAATGTTCATCCAATGACACAAAACACCTATTGGATGCACAAGATTGGTTAAAAAACCTAATTGGACAAGTTTAAGTGTTGGGAGGACGGAAATGACCTAAATGTTCATCCAACGACACAAACACAACTATTGGATGCACAAGATTGGTTAAAAACCCTAATTGGATAAGAATTAGCCTAAGGAGGACGAAAAAGACCTAAGTGTGAATCTAATGACACAAAACTCCTATTGGATGCACAAGATTGGTTAGAAACCCTAATTGGACAAGATAAAGTGTAGGGAGGACGAAAATGACCTAAATGTTCATCCAATGACACAAAACACCTATTGGATGGACAAGTTTGGTTAAAAACCCTAATTAGACAAGATTAAGTGTAGGGACTACGAAAATGACCTAAATATTCATCCAATGACACAAAACACCTATTGGATGCACAAAATTGGTTCAAAACCCTAATTCGACAAGATTAAGTGTAGGGAGGACGAAAATGACCTAAATGTTCATCCAATGACACAAAACACGTATTGGATGCACAAGATTGGTTAAAAACCCTAATTGGACAAGATTAAGTGTAGGGAGGACGAAAATGACCTAAATGTTCATCCGATGACACAAAACACTTATTGGATGCACAAGATTGGTTAAAAACCCTAATTAGACAAGATTAAGTGTAGGGATGACGAAAATGAACTAACTATTCATCCAATGACACAAAACACCTATTGGATGCACAAGATTGGATAGAAACCCTAATTGGACAAGGTTAAGTTTAGGGAGGACGAAAATGACGTAAATATTCGTCCAATGATACAAAACACCTATTGGATGCACAAGATTGGTTAAAAACCCTAATTGGACAAGAATTATCCTAGGGAGGACGAAAATGATCTAATTGTTCATCCAATTACAGAAAAACACCAATTGGATACACAAGATTGGTTAAAAACCCTAATTAGACAAGATTTAAGTGTAGGGATGACGAAAATGACCTAAATATTCATCCAATGACACAAAACACCTACTGGATGCACAAGTTTGGTTAAAAACCCTAATTGGACAAGATTAAGTGTAGGGAGGACGAAAATGACCTAAATGTTCCTCCAATGACACAAAACACCTATTGGATGCACAAGATTGGTTAAAAACCCTAATTGGACAAGAATTATCCTAGGGAGGACGAAAATGACCTAATTGTTCATCCAATGACACAAACACACCTATTGGATGCACAAGATTGGTTAGAAACCCTAATTGGACAAGGTTAAGTTTAGGGAGGACGAAAATGACGTAAATATTCGTTCAATGATACAAAACACCTATTGGATGCACAAGATTGGTTAGAAACCCTAATTGGACAAGATAAAGTGTAGGGAGGACGAAAATGACCTAAATGTTCATCCAATGACAGAAAACACTTATTGGATGCACAAAATTGATTAAAAACCCTAATTGGAAAAGATTAAGTGTAGGGAGGACGAAAATGACCTAAAGGTTCATCCAATGACACAAAACACTTATTGGATGCACAAAATTGGTTAAAAACCCTAATTGGACAAGATTAAGTGTAGGGAGGACGAAAATGACCTAAATGTTCATCCAATGACACAAAACACCTATTGGATGCACAAGATTGGTTAAAAAACCTAATTGGACAAGTTTAAGTGTTGGGAGGACGGAAATGACCTAAATGTTCATCCAACGACACAAACACAACTATTGGATGCACAAGATTGGTTAAAAACCCTAATTGGATAAGAATTAGCCTAAGGAGGACGAAAAAGACCTAAGTGTTAATCTAATGACACAAAACTCCTATTGGATGCACAAGATTGGTTAGAAACCCTAATTGGACAAGATAAAGGGTAGGGAGGACGAAAATGACCTAAATGTTCATCCAATGACACAAAACACCTATTGGATGGACAAGTTTGGTTAAAAACCCTAATTAGACAAGATTAAGTGTAGGGACTACGAAAATGACCTAAATATTCATCCAATGACACAAAACACCTATTGGATGCACAAAATTGGTTCAAAACCCTAATTCGACAAGATTAAGTGTAGGGAGGACGAAAATGACCTAAATGTTCATCCAATGACACAAAACACCTATTGGATGCACAAGATTGGTTAAAAACCCTAATTGGACAAGATTAAGTGTAGGGAGGACGAAAATGACCTAAATGTTCATCCAATGACACAAAACACTTATTGGATGCACAAGATTGGTTAAAAACCCTAATTAGACAAGATTAAGTGTAGGGATGACGAAAATGAACTAACTATTCATCCAATGACACAAAACACCTATTGGATGCACAAGATTGGATAGAAACCCTAATTGGACAAGGTTAAGTTTAGGGAGGACGAAAATGACGTAAATATTCGTCCAATGATACAAAACACCTATTGGATGCACAAGATTGGTTAAAAACCCTAATTGGACAAGAATTATCCTAGGGAGGACGAAAATGATCTAATTGTTCATCCAATTACAGAAAAACACCAATTGGATACACAAGATTGGTTAAAAACCCTAATTAGACAAGATTAAGTGTAGCGATGACGAAAATGACCTAAATATTCATCCAATGACACAAAACACCTACTGGATGCACAAGTTTGGTTAAAAACCCTAATTGGACAAGATTAAGTGTAGGGAGGACGAAAATGACCTAAATGTTCCTCCAATGACACAAAACACCTATTGGATGCACAAGATTGGTTAAAAACCCTAATTGGACAAGAATTATCCTAGGGAGGACGAAAATGACCTAATTGTTCATCCAATGACACAAACACACCTATTGGATGCACAAGATTGGTTAGAAACCCTAATTGGACAAGGTTAAGTTTAGGGAGGACGAAAATGACGTAAATATTCGTTCAATGATACAAAACACCTATTGGATGCACAAGATTGGTTAGAAACCCTAATTGGACAAGATAAAGTGTAGGGAGGACGAAAATGACCTAAATGTTCATCCAATGACACAAAACACTTATTGGATGCACAAAATTGGTTAAAAACCCTAATTGGACAAGATTAAGTGTAGGGAGGACGAAAATGACCTAAATGTTCATCCAATGACACAAAACACTTATTGGATGCACAAAATTGGTTAAAAACCCTAATTGGACAAGATTAAGTGTAGGGAGGACGAAAATGACCTAAATGTTCATCCAATGACACAAAACACCTATTGGATGCACAAGATTGGTTAAAAAACCTAATTGGACAAGTTTAAGTGTTGGGAGGACGGAAATGACCTAAATGTTCATCCAACGACACAAACACAACTATTGGATGCACAAGATTGGTTAAAAACCCTAATTGGATAAGAATTAGCCTAAGGAGGACGAAAAAGACCTAAGTGTTAATCCAATGACACAAAACTCCTATTGGATGCACAAGATTGGTTACAAAGCCTAATTGGACAAGATAAAGTGTAGGGAGGACGAAAATGACCTAAATGTTCATCCAATGACACAAAACACCTATTGGATGCACAAGATTGGTTAAAAACCCTAATTAGACAAGATTAAGTGTAGGGACTACGAAAATGACCTAAATATTCATCCAATGACACAAAACACCTATTGGATGCACAAAATTGGTTCAAAACCCTAATTGGACAAGATTAAGTGTAGGGAGGACGAAAATGACCTAAATGTTCATCCAATGACACAAAACACCTATTGGATGCACAAGATTGGTTAAAAACCCTAATTGGATAAGAATTAGCCTAGGGAGTACGAAAATGACCTAATTGCTCATCCAATGACACAAAAACACCAACTGGATGAACAAGATTGGTTAGAAACCCTAATTGGACAAGATAAAATGTAGGGAGGACGAAAATGACCTAAATGTTCATC
>JBBPBS010000647.1:3494077-3698172 GCA_037974835.1 Cicer judaicum
ACACAACTATTGGATGCACAAGATTGGTTAAAAACCCTAATTGGATAAGAATTAGCCTAGGGAGGACGAAAAAGACCTAAGTGTCAATCCAATGACACAAAACTCCTATTGGATGCACAAGATTGGTTAGAAACCCTAATTGGACAAGATTAAGTGTAGGGAGGACGAAAATGACCTAAATGTTCATCCAATGACACAAAACACCTATTGGTTGCACAAGATTGGTTAAAAACCCTAATTGGACAAGAATTATAATAGGGAGGATGAAAATGACCTAATTGTTCATCCAATGACACAAAAACACCAATTGGATGCACAAGAATTGTTAGAAACCCTAATTGGACAAGATAAAGTGTAGGGAGGACGAAAATGACCTAAATGTTCATCCAATGACCCAAAACACCTATTGCATGGATAAGATTGGTTAAAAACCCAAATTGGACAAGATTAAGTGTAGGGAGAACGAAAATGACGTAAATATTCGTCCAATGATACAAAACACCTATTGGATGCACAAGATTGGTTAAAAACCCTAATTGGACAAGAATTATCCTAGGGAGGACGAAAATGACCTAGTTGTTCATCCAATTACACAAAAACACCAACTGGATGCACAAGATTGGTTAGAAACCGTAATTTGACAAGATAAAGTGTCGGGAGGACGAAAATGACCTAATTGTTCATCCAATGACACAAACACACCTATTTGATGCACAAGATTGGATAGAAACCCTAATTGGACAAGGTTAAGTTTAGGGAGGACGAAAATGACGTAAATATTCGTCCAATGATACAAAACACCTATTGGATGCACAAGATTGGTTAAAAACCCTAATTGGACAAGATTAAGTGTAGGGAGGACGAAAATGACCTAAATGTTCCTCCAATGACACAAAACACCTATTGGATGCACAAGATTGGTTAAAAACCCTAATTGGACAAGAATTAACCTAGGGAGGACGAAAATGACCTAATTGTTCATCCAATGACACAAACACACCTATTGGATGCACAAGATTGGTTAGAAACCCTAATTGGACAAGGTTAAGTTTAGGGAGAAAGAAAATGACGTAAATATTCGTTCAATGATACAAAACACCTATTGGATGCACAAGATTGGTTAGAAACCCTAATTGGACAAGATAAAGTGTAGGGAGGACGAAAATGACCTAAATGTTCATCCAATGACACAAAAACACCAATTGGATGCAGAAGAATTGTTAGAAACCCTAATTGGACAAGATAAAGTGTTGGGAGGACGAAAATGACCTAAATGTTCATCAAATGACCCAAAACACCTATTGGATGCATAAGATTGGTTAAAAACCCAAATTGGGCAAGATTAAGTGTAGGGAGAACGAAAATGACGTAAATATTCGTCCAATGATACAAAACACCTATTGGATGCACAAGATTGGTTAAAAACCCTAATTGGATAAGAATTATCCTAGGGAGGACGAAAATGACCTAATTGTTCATCCAATGACACAAACACACCTATTGGATGCACAAGATTGGTTAGAAACGCTAATTGGACAAGGTTAAGTTTAGGGAGGACGAAAATGACGTAAATATTCGTCCAATGATACAAAACACCTATTGGATGCACAAGATTGGTTAGAAACCCTAATTGGATAAGATAAAGTGTACGGAGGACGAAAATGACCTAAATGTTCATCCAATGACCCAAAACACTTATTGGATGCACAAGATTGGTTAAAAACCCTAATTAGACAAGATTAAGTGTAGGGATGACGAAAATGACCTAAATATTCGTCCAATGATACAAAACACCTATTGGATGCACAAGATTGGTTAAAAACCCTAATTGGACAAGATAAAGTGTAGGGAGGAAGAAAATGACCTAAATGTTCATCCAATGACACAAAACACTTATTGGATGCACAAGATTGGTTAAAAACCCTAATTAGACAAGATTAAGTGTAGGGATGACGAAAATGACCTAAATATTCATCCAATGACACAAAACACCTATTGGATGCACAAGATTGGTTAAAAACCCTAATTAGACAAGATTAAGTGTAGGGAGGACGAAAATGACCTAATTGTTCATCCAATGACACAAAAACACCAATTGGATGCACAAAAATTGTTAGAAACCCTAATTGGACAAGATAAAGTGTAGGGAGGACGAAAATGACCTAAATATTCATCCAATGACACAAAACACCAATTGGATGCACAAGATTGGTTAAAAACAATAATTGGACAAGATTAAGTGTATGGAGGACGAAAATGACCTAAATATTCATCCAATGACACAAAACACCTATTGGATGCACAAGATTGGTTAAAAACCCTAATTGGACAAGATTAAGTGTAGGGAGGACGAAAATGACCTAAAATTCATCCAATGACACAAAACACCTATTGGATGCACAAGATTGGTTAAAAACCCTAATTGGACAAGAATTATCCTAATGAGGACGAAAATGACCTAATTGTTCATCCAATGACACAAAAACACCAACTGGATGCACAAGATTGGTTAGAAACCCTAATTGGACATGATAAAATGTAGGGAGGACGAAAATGACCTAAATGTTCATCCAATGACACAAAAACACCAATTGGATGCACAAGAATTGTTAGAAACCCTAATTGGACAAGATAAAGTGTAGGGAGGACGAAAATGACCTAAATGTTCATCCAATGACCCAAAACACCTATTGGATGCATAAGATTGGTTAAAAACCCAAATTCGACAAGATTAAGTGTAGGGAGAACGAAAATGACGTAAATATTCGTCCAATGATACAAAACACCTATTGGATGCACAAGATTGGTTAAAAACCCTAATTGGACAAGAATTATCCTAGGGAGGACGAAAATGACCTAATTGTTCATCCAATGACACAAACACACCTATTGGATGCACAAGATTGGTTAGAAACCCTAATTGGACAAGATTAAGTGTAGCGAGGACGAAAATGTGCTAAATGTTCGTTCAATGATACAAAACACCTATTGGATGCACAAGATTGGTTAGAAACCCTAATTGGACAAGATAAAGTGTAGGGAGGACGAAAATGACCTAAATGTTCATCCAATGACACAAAACACTTATTGGATGCACAAGATTGGTTAAAAACCCTAATTGGACAAGATTAAGTGTAGGGAGGACGAAAATGACCTAAATGTTCATCCAATGACACAAAACACCTATTGGATCCACTAGATTGGTTAAAAACCCTAATTGGACAAGAATTATCCTAGTGAGGACGAAAATGACCTAATTGCTCATCCAATGACACAAAAACAGCAACTGGATGAACAAGATTGGTTAGAAACCCTAATTGGACAAGATAAAATGTAGGGAGGACGAGAATGACCTAAATGTTCATCTAATGACCCAAAACACCTATTGGATGCACAAGATTGGTTAAAAACCCAAATTGGACAAGATTAAGTGTAGGGACGACGAAAATGACCTAAATGTTCATCCAATGACACAAAACACCTATTGGATGCACAAGATTGGTCAAAAACCCTAATTGGACAAGATTAAGTGTAGGGAGGACGAAAATGACCTAAATATTCATCCAATGACACAAAACACCTATTGGTTGCACAAGATTGGTTAAAAAACCTAATTGGACAAGATTAAGTGTTGGGAGGACGAAAATGACCTAAATGTTCATCCAACGACACAAACACAACTATTGGATGCACAAGATTGGTTAAAAACCCTAATTGGATAAGAATTAGCCTAGGGAGGACGAAAAAGACGTAAGTGTCAATCCAATGACACAAAACTCCTATTGGATGCACAAGATTGGTTAAAAACCCTAATTGGACAAGATAAAGTGTAGGGAGGACGAAAATGACCTAAATGTTCATCCAATGACACAAAACACTTATTGGATGCACAAGATTGGTTAAAAACCCTAATTAGACAAGATTAAGTGTAGGGATGACGAAAATGACCTAAATATTCATCCAATGACACAAAACACCTATTGGATGCACAAGATTGGTTAAAAACCCTAATTAGACAAGATTAAGTGTAGGGAGGACGAAAATGACCTAAATGTTCATCCAATGACACAAAACACCTATTGGATGCACAAGATTGGTTAAAAACCCTAATTGGACAAGATTAAGTGTAGGGAGGACGAAAATGACCTAAATGTTCATCCAATGACACAAAACACCTATTGGATGCACAAGATTGGTTAAAAACTCTAATTGGACATGAATTATCATAGGGAGGACGAAAATGACCTAATTGTTCATCCAATGACACAAAAACACCAATTGGATGCACAAGAATTGTTAGAAACCCTAATTGGACAAGATAAAGTGTAGGGAGGACGAAAATGACCTAAATGTTCATCCAATGACACAAAACACCTATTGGATGCACAAGATTGGTTAAAAACCCTAATTGGACAAGATTAAGTGTTGGGAGGACGGAAATGACCTAAATGTTCATCCAACGACACAAACACAACTATTGGATGCACAAGATTGGTTAAAAACCCTAATTGGATAAGAATTAGCCTAGGGAGGACGAAAAAGACCTAAGTGTCAATCCAATGACACAAAACTCCTATTGGATGCACAAGATTGGTTAGAAACCCTAATTGGACAAGATTAAGTGTAGGGAGGACGAAAATGACCTAAATGTTCATCCAATGACACAAAACACCTATTGGATGCACAAGATTGGTTAAAAACCCTAATTAGACAAGATTAAGTGTAGGGAGGACGAAAATGACCTAAATATTCATCGAATGACACAAAACACCTATTGGATGCACAAGATTGGTTAAAAAACCTAATCGGACAAGATTAAGTGTTGGGAGGACGGAAATGACCTAAATGTTCATCCAACGACACAAACACAACTATTGGATGCACAAGATTGGTTAAAAACCCTAATTGGATAAGAATTAGCCTAGGGAGGACGAAAAAGACCTAAGTGTCAATCCAATGACACAAAACTCCTATTGGATGCACAAGATTGGTTAGAAACCCTAATTGGACAAGATTAAGTGTAGGGAGGACGAAAATGACCTAAATGTTCATCCAATGACACAAAACACCTATTGGATGCACAAGATTGGTTAAAAACCCTAATTGGACAAGAATTAGCCTAGGGAGGACGAAAATGACCTAATTGTTCATCCAATTACACAAAAACACCTATTGGATGCACAAGATTGGTTAGAAACCCTAATTGGAAGACATTAAGTTTAGGGAGGACGAAAATGACATCAATGTTCATCCAATGAGACAAAAACAACAATTGGATGCACAAGATTGGTTAGAAACCCTAATTGGACAAGATTAAGTGTAGGGAGGACGAAAATGACCTAAATGTTCATCCAATGACACAAAACACCTATTGGATGCACAAGATTGGTTAAAAACCCTAATTGGACAAGAATTATCATAGGGTGGACGAAAATGACCTAATTGTTCATCCAATGACACAAAAACACCAATTGGATGCAGAAGAATTGTTAGAAACCCTAATTGGACAAGATAAAGTGTAGGGAGGACGAAAATGACCTAAATGTTCATCCAATGACCCAAAACACCTATTGGATGCATAAGATTGGTTAAAAACCCAAATTGGACAAGATTAAGTGTAGGGAGAACGAAAATGACGTAAATATTCGTCCAATGATACAAAACACCTGTTGGATGCACAAGATTGGTTAGAAACCCTAATTCGACAAGATAAAGTGTAGGGAGGACGAAAATGACCTAAATGTTCATCCAATGACACAAAACACTTATTGGATGCACAAGATTGGTTAAAAACCCTAATTAGACAAGATTAAGTGTAGGGATGACGAAAATGACCTAAATCTTCATCCAATGACACAGAACACCTATTGGATGCACAAGATTGGTTAAAAACCCTAATTGGACAAGATAAAGTGTAGGGAGGACGAAAATAACCTAAATGTTCATCCAATGACACAAAACACTTATTGGATGCACAAGATTGGTTAAAAACCCTAATTAGACAAGATTAAGTGTAGGGATGACGAAAATGACCTAAATATTCATCCAATGACACAAAACACCTATTGGATGCACAAGATTGGTTAAAAACCATAATTGGACAAGATAAAGTGGAGGGAGGACGAAAATGACCTAAATGTTCATCCAATGACACAAAACACCTATTGGATGCACAAGATTGGTTAAAAACCCTAATTGGACAAGAATTATCCTAGGGAGGACGAAAATGACCTAATTGTTCATCCAATGACACAAAAACACCTATTGGATGCACAAGATTGGTTAGAAACCCTAATTGGACAAGGTTAAGTTTAGGGAGGACGAAAATGACGTAAATATTCGTCCAATGATACAAAACACCTATTGGATGCACAAGATTGGTTAAAAACCCTAATTGGACAAGATAAAGTGTAGGGAGGACGAAAATGACCTAAATGTTCATCCAATGACACAAAACACTTATTGGATGCACAAAATTGGTTAAAAACCCTAATTGGACAAGATTAAGTGTAGGGAGGACGAAAATGACCTAAATGTTCATCCATTGACACAAAACACTTATTGGATGCACAAAATTGGTTAAAAACCCTAATTAGACAAGATTAAGTGTAGGGAGGACGAAAATGACCTAATTGTTCAGCCAATGACACAAACACACCTATTGGATGCACAAGATTGGTTAGAAACCCTAATTGGACAAGATTAAGTGTAGCGAGGACGAAAATGTGCTAAATGTTCGTTCAATGATACAAAACACCTATTGGATGCACAAGATTGGTTAGAAACCCTAATTGGACAAGATAAAGTGTAGGGAGGACGAAAATGACCTAAATGTTCATCCAATGACACAAAACACTTATTGGATGCACAAGATTGGTTAAAAACCCTAATTGGACAAGATTAAGTGTAGGGAGGACGAAAATGACCTAAATGTTCATCCAATGACACAAAACACCTATTGGATCCACTAGATTGGTTAAAAACACTAATTGGACAAGAATTATCCTAGGGAGGACGAAAATGATCTAATTGTTCATCCAATTACACAAAAACACCAATTGGATACACAAGATTGGTTAAAAACCCTAATTAGACAAGAATTAGCCTAGGGAGGACGAAAATGACCTAATTGTTCATCCAATGACACTAACACACCTATTGGATGCACAAGATTGGATAGAAACCCTAATTGGACAAGGTTAAGTTTAGGGAGGACGAAAATGACGTAAATATTCGTCCAATGATACAAAACACCTATTGGATGCACAAGATTGGTTAAAAACCCTAATTGGACAAGAATTATCCTAGGGAGGACGAAAATGATCTAATTGTTCATCCAATTACAGAAAAACACCAATTGGATACACAAGATTGGTTAAAAACCCTAATTAGACAAGATTTAAGTGTAGGGATGACGAAAATGACCTAAATATTCATCCAATGACACAAAACACCTACTGGATGCACAAGTTTGGTTAAAAACCCTAATTGGACAAGATTAAGTGTAGGGAGGACGAAAATGACCTAAATGTTCCTCCAATGACACAAAACACCTATTGGATGCACAAGATTGGTTAAAAACCCTAATTGGACTAGAATTATCCTAGGGAGGACGAAAATGACCTAATTGTTCATCCAATGACACAAACACACCTATTGGATGCACAAGATTGGTTAGAAACCCTAATTGGACAAGGTTAAGTTTAGGGAGAAAGAAAATGACGTAAATATTCGTTCAATGATACAAAACACCTATTGGATGCACAAGATTGGTTAGAAACCCTAATTGGACAAGATAAAGTGTAAGGAGGACGAAAATGACCTAAATGTTCATCCAATGACACAAAACACTTATTGGATGCACAAAATTGGTTAAAAACCCTAATTGGACAAGATTAAGTGTAGGGAGGACGAAAATGACCTAATTGTTCATCCAATGACACAAACACACCTATTGGATGCACAAGATTGGTTAGAAACCCTAATTGGACAAGATTAAGTGTAGCGAGGACGAAAATGTGCTAAATGTTCATCCAATGATACAAAACACCTATTGGATGCACAAGATTGGTTAGAAACCCTAATTGGACAAGATAAAGTGTAGGGAGGACGAAAATGACCTAAATGTTCATCCAATGACACAAAACACCTATTGGATGCACAAGATTGGTTAAAAACCCTAATTGGACAAGAATTATCCTAGGGAGGACGAAAACGACATAATTGTTCATCCAATGACACAAACAAACCTATTGGATGCACTAGATTGGTTAAAAACCCTAATTGGACCAGAATTATCCTAGGGAGGACGAAAATGACCTAATTGCTCATCCAATGACACAAAAACACCAACTGGATGAACAAGATTGGTTAGAAACCCTAATTGGACAAGATAAAATGTAGGGAGGACGAAAATGACCTAAATGTTCATCTAATGACCCAAAACACCTATTGGATGCACAAGATTGGTTAAAAACCCAAATTGGACAAGATTAAGTGTAGGGACGACGAAAATGACCTAAATGTTCATCCAATGACACAAAACACTTATTGGATGCACAAGATTGGTTAAAAACCCTAATTGGACAAGATTAAGTGTAGGGAGGACGAAAATGACCTAAATGTTCATCCAATGACACAAAACACCTATTGGATGCACTAGAGTGGTTAAAAACCCTAATTGGACAAGAATTATCCTAGGGAGGACGAAAATGACCTAATTGCTCATCCAACGACACAAAAACACCAACTGGATGAACAAGATTGGTTAGAAACCCTAATTGGACAAGATAAAATGTAGGGAGGACGAAAATGACCTAAATGTTCATCCAATGACACAAAACACTTATTGGACAAGATTAAGTGTAGGGACGACGAAAATGACCTAAATGTTCATCCAATGACACAAAACACCTATTGGATGCACAAGATTGGTCAAAAACCCTAATTGGACAAGATTAAGTGTAGGGAGGACGAAAATGACCTAAATATTCATCCAATGACACAAAACACCTATTGGTTGCACAAGATTGGTTAAAAAACCTAATTGGACAAGATTAAGTGTTGGGATGACGAAAATGACCTAAATGTTCATCCAACGACACAAACACAACTATTGGATGCACAAGATTGGTTAAAAACCCTAATTGGATAAGAATTAGCCTAAGGAGGACGAAAAAGACGTAAGTGTCAATCCAATGACACAAAACTCCTATTGGATGCACAAGATTGGTTAGAAACCCTAATTGGACAAGATAAAGTGTAGGGAGGACGAAAATGACCTAAATGTTCATCCAATGACACAAAACACTTATTGGATGCACAAGATTGGTTAAAAACCCTAATTAGACAAGATTAAGTGTAGGGATGACGAAAATGACCTAAATATTCATCCAATGACACAAAACACCTATTGGATGCACAAGATTGGTTAAAAACACTAATTGGACAAGATTAAGTGTAGGGAGGACGAAAATGACCTAAATGTTCATCCAATGACACAAAACACCTATTGGATGCACAAGATTGGTTAAAAACCCTAATTGGACAAGAATTATAATTGGGAGGACGAAAATGACCTAATTGTTCATCCAATGACACAAAAACACCAATTGGATGCACAAGAATTGTTAGAAACCCTAATTGGACAAGATAAAGTGTAGGGAGGACGAAAATGACCTAAATGTTCATCCAATGAACCAAAACACCTATTGGATGCATAAGATTGGTTAAAAACCCAAATTGGACAAGATTAAGTGTAGGGAGAACGAAAATGACGTAAATATTCGTCCAATGATACAAAACACCTATTGGATGCACAAGATTGGTTAAAAACCCTAATTGGACAAGAATTATCCTAGGGAGGACGAAAATGACCTAATTGTTCATCCAATTACACAAAAACACCAACTGGATGCACAAGATTGGTTAGAAACCGTAATTTGACAAGATAAAGTGTCGGGAGGACGAAAATTACCTAAATGATCATCCAATGACACAAAACACCTATTGGATGCACAAGATTGGTTAAAAATCCTAATTGGACAAAAAATTAGCCTAGGGAGGACGAAAATGACCTAATTGTTCATCCAATGACACAAACACACCTATTGGATGCACAAGATTGGATAGAAACCCTAATTGGACAAGGTTAAGTTTAGGGAGGACGAAAATGACGTAAATATTCGTCCAATGATACAAAACACCTATTGGATGCACAAGATTGGTTAAAAACCCTAATTGGACAAGAATTATCCTAGGGAGGACGAAAATGATCTAATTGTTCATCCAATTACACAAAAACACCAATTGGATACACAAGATTGGATAAAAACCCTAATTAGACAAGATTAAGTGTAGGGATGACGAAAATGACCTAAATATTCATCCAATGACACAAAACACCTATTGGCTGCACAAGTTTGGTTAAAAACCCTAATTGGACAAGATTAAGTGTAGGAAGGACGAAAATGACCTAAATGTTCATCCAATGACACAAAACACCTATTGGATGCACAAGATTGGTTAAAAACCCTAATTGGACAAGAATTATCCTAGGGAGGACGAAAATGACCTAATTGTTCATCCAATGACACAAACACACCTATTGGATGCACAAGATTGGTTAGAAACCCTAATTGGACAAGGTTAAGTTTAGGGAGGACGAAAATGACGTAAATATTCGTCCAATGATACAAAACACCTATTGGATGCACAACATTAGTTAGAAACCCTAATTGGACAAGATAAAGTGTAGGGAGGACGAAAATGACCTAAATGTTCATCCAATGACACAAAACACTTATTGGATGCACAAGATTGGTTAAAAACCCTAATTGGACAAGATTAAGTGTAGGGAGGACGAAAATGACCTAAATGTTCATCCAATGACACAAAACACCTATTGGATCCACTAGATTGGTTAAAAACACTAATTGGACAAGAATTATCCTAGGGAGGACGAAAATGACCTAATTGTTCATCCAATGACACAAACACACCTATTGGATGCACAAGATTGGTTAGAAACCCTAATTGGACAAGATTAAGTGTAGCGAGGACGAAAATGTGCTAAATGTTCGTTCAATGATACAAAACACCTATTGGATGCACAAGATTGGTTAGAAACCCTAATTGGACAAGATAAAGTGTAGGGAGGACGAAAATGACCTAAATGTTCATCCAATGACACAAAACACTTATTGGATGCACAAGATTGGTTAAAAACCCTAATTGGACAAGATTAAGTGTAGGGAGGACGAAAATGACCTAAATGTTCATCCAATGACACAAAACACCTATTGGATCCACTAGATTGGTTAAAAACCCTAATTGGACAAGAATTATCCTAGTGAGGACGAAAATGACCTAATTGCTCATCCAATGACACAAAAACAGCAACTGGATGAACAAGATTGGTTAGAAACCCTAATTGGACAAGATAAAATGTAGGGAGGACGAGAATGACCTAAATGTTCATCTAATGACCCAAAACACCTATTGGATGCACAAGATTGGTTAAAAACCCAAATTGGACAAGATTAAGTGTAGGGACGACGAAAATGACCTAAATGTTCATCCAATGACACAAAACACCTATTGGATGCACAAGATTGGTCAAAAACCCTAATTGGACAAGATTAAGTGTAGGGAGGACGAAAATGACCTAAATATTCATCCAATGACACAAAACACCTATTGGTTGCACAAGATTGGTTAAAAAACCTAATTGGACAAGATTAAGTGTTGGGAGGACGAAAATGACCTAAATGTTCATCCAACGACACAAACACAACTATTGGATGCACAAGATTGGTTAAAAACCCTAATTGGATAAGAATTAGCCTAGGGAGGACGAAAAAGACGTAAGTGTCAATCCAATGACACAAAACTCCTATTGGATACACAAGATTGGTTAGAAACCCTAATTGGACAAGATAAAGTGTAGGGAGGACGAAAATGACCTAAATGTTCATCCAATGACACAAAACACTTATTGGATGCACAAGATTGGTTAAAAACCCTAATTAGACAAGATTAAGTGTAGGGATGACGAAAATGACCTAAATATTCATCCAATGACACAAAACACCTATTGGATGCACAAGATTGGTTAAAAACCCTAATTGGACAAGATTAAGTGTAGGGAGGACGAAAATGACCTAAATGTTCATCCAATGACACAAAACACCTATTGGATGCACAAGATTGGTTAAAAACCCTAATTGGACAAGAATTATAATAGGGAGGATGAAAATGACCTAATTGTTCATCCAATGACACAAAAACACCAATTGGATGCACAAGAATTGTTAGAAACCCTAATTGGACAAGATAAAGTGTAGGGAGGACGAAAATGACCTAAATGTTCATCCAATGACCCAAAACACCTATTGCATGGATAAGATTGGTTAAAAACCCAAATTGGACAAGATTAAGTGTAGGGAGAACGAAAATGACGTAAATATTCGTCCAATGATACAAAACACCTATTGGATGCACAAGATTGGTTAAAAACCCTAATTGGACAAGAATTATCCTAGGGAGGACGAAAATGACCTAATTGTTCATCCAATGACACAAACACACCTATTGGATGCACAAGATTGGTTAGAAACCCTAATTGGACAAGGTTAAGTTTAGGGAGGACGAAAATGACGTAAATATACGTCCAATGATACAAAACACCTATTGGATTCACAAGATTGGTTAGAAACCCTAATTGGACAAGATAAAGTGTAGGGAGGACGAAAATGACCTAAATGTTCATCCAATGACACAAAACACTTATTGGATGCACAAGATTGGTTAAAAACCCTAATTAGACAAGATTAAGTGTAGGGATGACGAAAATGACCTAAATATTCATCCAATGACACAAAACACCTATTGGATGCACAAGATTGGTTAAAAACCCTAATTGGACAAGATTAAGTGTTGGGAGGACGGAAATGACCTAAATGTTCATCCAACGACACAAACACAACTATTGGATGCACAAGATTGGTTAAAAACCCTAATTGGATAAGAATTAGCCTAGGGAGGACGAAAAAGACCTAAGCGTCAATCCAATGACACAAAACTCCTATTGGATGCACAAGATTGGTTAGAAACCCTAATTGGACAAGATAAAGTGTAGGGAGGACGAAAATGACCTAAATGTTCATCCAATGACACAAAACACTTATTGGATGCACAAGATTGGTTAAAAACCCTAATTAGACAAGATTAAGTGTAGGGATGACGAAAATGACCTAAATATTCATCCAATGACACAAAACACCTATTGGATGCACAAGATTGGTTAAAAACCCTAATTGGACAAGATTAAGTGTTGGGAGGACGAAAATGACCTAAATGTTCATCCAACGACACAAACACAACTATTGGATGCACAAGATTGGTTAAAAACCCTAATTGGATAAGAATTAGCCTAGGGAGGACGAAAAAGACGTAAGTGTCAATCCAATGACACAAAACTCCTATTGGATGCACAAGATTGGTTAGAAACCCTAATTGGACAAGATAAAGTGTAGGGAGGACGAAAATGACCTAAATGTTCATCCAATGACACAAAACACTTATTGGATGCACAAGATTGGTTAAAAACCCTAATTAGACAAGATTAAGTGTAGGGATGACGAAAATGACCTAAATATTCATCCAATGACACAAAACACCTATTGGATGCACAAGATTGGTTAAAAACCCTAATTGGACAAGATTAAGTGTAGGGAGGACGAAAATGACCTAAATGTGCATCCAATGACACAAAACACCTATTGGATGCACAAGATTGGTTAAAAACTCTAATTGGACAAGAATTATAATAGGGAGGACGAAAATGACCTAATTGTTCATCCAATGACACAAAAACACCAATTGGATGCACAAGAATTGTTAGAAACCCTAATTGGACAAGATAAAGTGTAGGGAGGACGAAAATGACCTAAATGTTCATCCAATGACCCAAAACACCTATTGGATGCATAAGATTGGTTAAAAACCCAAATTGGACAAGATTAAGTGTAGGGAGAACGAAAATGACGTAAATATTCGTCCAATGACATAAACACAACTATTGGATGCACAAGATTTGTTAGAAACCCTAATTGGACAAGCATAAGCCTAGGGAGGATGAAAATGACCTAAATGTTCATCCAATGACACAAAAACACCTATTGGATGCACAAGATTGGTTAAAAACCCTAATTGGACAAGAATTAGCCTAGGGAGGACGAAAATGACCTAATTGTTCATCCAATGACACAAAACACCTATTGGATGCACAAGATTGGTTAAAAACCCTAATTGGACAAGATTAAGCGTAGGGAGGACGAAAATACGAAAATGACCTAAATGTTCTTCCAATGACACAAAACACCTATTGGATGCACAAGATTGGTTAAAAACCCTAATTGGACAAGATTAAGTGTAGGGAGGACGAAAATGACCTAAATGTTCATCCAATGACACAAAACACCTATTGGATGCACAAGATTGGTTAAAAACCCTAATTGGACAAGATTAAGTGTAGGGAGGACGAAAATGTCCTAAGTGTTCATCCAATGACACAAAACACCTATTGGATGCACAAGATTGGTTAAAAACCCTAATTGGACAAGAATTAGCCTAGGGAGGACGAAAATGACCTAATTGTTCATCCAATGACACAAAAACACCTATCGGATGCACAAGATTGGTTAGAAACCCTAATTGAACAAGATTAAGTGTAGGGAGGACGAAAATGACCTAAATGTTCATCCAATGACACAAAACACCTATTGGATGCACAAGATTGGCTAAAAACCCTAATTGGATAAGAATTAGCCTAAGGAGGACGAAAATGACCTAAATGTTCATCCAATGACACAAAACACCTATTGGATGCACAAGATTGGTTAAAAACCCTAATTGGATAAGAATTTGCCTAAGGAGGACGAAAATGACCTAAATGTTCATCCAATGACACAAAACACCTATTGGATGCACAAGATTGGTTAAAAACCCTAATTGGACAAGAATTATCATAGGGAGGACGAAAATGACCTAATTGTTCATCCAATGACACAAAAACACCAATTGGATGCACAAGATTGGTTAGAAACCCTAATTGGAAAAGATAAAGTGTAGGGAGGACGAAAATGACCTAAAATGTTCATCCAATGACACAAAACACCTATTGGATGCACAAGATTGGTTAAAAACCCTAATTGGATAAGAATTAGCCTAGGGAGGACGAAAATGACCTAATTGTTCATCCAATGACACAAAAACACCTATCGGATGCACAAGATTGGTTAGAAACCCTAATTGAACAAGATAAAGTGTAGGGAGGATGAAAATGACCTAAAATGTTCATCCAATGACACAAAACACCTATTGGATGCACAAGATTGGTTAAAAACCCTAATTGGACAAGATTCAGTTTAGGGAGAACGAAAATGACCTAAATGTTCATCCAATGACACAAAACACCTATTGGATGCACAAGATTGGTTAAAAACCCTAATTGGACAAGAATTATCATAGGGAGGACGAAAATGACCTAATTGTTCATCCAATGACACAAAAACACCTATTGGATGCACAAGATTGGTTAAAAACCCTAATTGGACAAGATTAAGTGTAGGGAGGACGAAAATGACCTAAATGTTCATCCAATGACACAAAACACCTATTGGATGCACAAGATTGGTTAAAAACCCTAATTGGACAAGAATTAGCCTAGGGAGGACGAAAATGGCCTAATTGTTCATCCAATGACACAAAGCACCTATTGGATGCACAAGATTGGTTAGAAACATTAATTGGACAAGAATTAGCCTAGGGAGGACGAAAATGACCTAATTGTTCATCCAATGACACAAAAACACCTATTGGATGCACAAGATAGGTTAGAAACCCTAATTGGACAAGATTAAGTTTAGGGAGGATGAAAATGACGTAAATGTTCATCCAATGACACAAAACACCTATTGGATGCACAAGATTGGTTAAAAACCCTAATTGGACAAGATTAAGTGTAGGGAGGACGAAAATGACCTAAATGTTCATCCAATGACACAAAACACCTATTGGATGCACAAGATTGGTTAAAAACCCTAATTGGACAAGAATTAGCCTAGGGAGGACGAAAATGACCTAATTGTTCATCCAATGACACAAAAACACCTGTCGGATCCACAAGATTGGTCAGAAACCCTAATTGAACAAGATTAAGTGTAGGGACGACGAAAATGACCTAAATGTTCTTCCAATGACACAAAACACCTATTAGATGCACAAGATTGCTTAAAAACCCTAATTGGACAAGATTAAGTTTAGGGAGGACGAAAATGACCTAAATGTTCATCCAATGACACAAAACACCTATTGGATGCACAAGATTGGTTAAAAACCCTAATTGGAAAAGATTAAGTTTAGGGAGGACGAAAATGACCTAAATGTTCATCCAATGACACAAAACACCTATTGGATGCACAAGATTGGTTAAAAACCCTAATTGGACAAGAATTATCATAGGGAGGACGAAAATGACCTAATTGTTCATCCAATGACACAAAAACACCAATTGGATGCACAAGATTGGTTAGAAACCCAAATTGGACAAGAAAAAGTGTAGGGAGGACGAAAATGAACTAAGTGTTCATCCAATGACACATAACACCTATTTGATGAACAAGATTGGTTAAAAACCCTAATTGGACAAGAATTAGCCTAGGGAGGACGAAAATGACCTAATTGTTCATCCAATGACACAAAAACACCTATCGGATGCACAAGAATTGTTAGAAACCCTAATTGAACAAGATTAAGTGTAGCGAGGACGAAAATGACCTAAATGTTCATCCAATGACACAAAACACCTATTGGATGCACAAGATTGGTTAAAAACCCTAATTGGACAAGAATTATCATAGGGAGGACGAAAATGACCTAATTGTTCATCCAATGACACAAAAACACCAATTGGATGCACAAGATTGGTTAGAAACCCTAATTGGAAAAGATAAAGTGTAGGGAGGACGAAAATGACCTAAAATGTTCATCCAATGACACAAAACACCTACTGGATGCACAAGATTGGTTAAAAACCCTAATTGGACAAGATTAAGTTCAGGGAGGACGAAAATGACCTAAATGTTCATCCAATGACACAAAACACCTATTGGATGCACAAGATTGGTTAAAAACCCTAATTGGACAAGAATTATCATAGGGAGGACGAAAATGACCTAATTGTTCATCCAATGACACAAAAACACCAATTGGATGCAGAAGAATTGTTAGAAACCCAAATTGGACAAGATAAAGTGTAGGGAGGACGAAAATGACCTAAATGCTCATCCAATGACCCAAAACACCTATTGGATGCATAAGATTGGTTAAAAACCAAAATTGGACAAGATTAAGTGTAGGGAGAACGAAAATGATGTAAATATTCGTCCAATGATACAAAACACCTATTGGATGCACAAGATTGGTTAAAAACCCTAATTGGACAAGAATTATCCTAGGGGGGACGAAAATGATCTAATTGTTCATCCAATTACACAAAAACACCAATTGGATACACAAGATTGGTTAAAAACCCTAATTAGACAAGATTAAGTGTAGGGATGACGAAAATGACCTAAATATTCATCCAATGACACAAAACACCTATTGGATGCACAAGATTGGTTAAAAACCCTAATTAGACAAGATTAAGTGTAGGGATGACGAAAATGACCTAAATATTCATCCAATGACACAAAACACCTATTGGATGCACAAGATTGGTTAAAAACCCTAATTGGACAAGATTAAGTGTAGGGAGGACAAAAATGACCTAAATGTTCATCCAATGACACAAAACACCTATTGGATGCACAAGATTGGTTAAAAACCCTAATTGGACAAGAATTATAATTGGGAGGACGAAAATGACCTAATTGGTCATCCAATGACACAAAAACACCATTTGGATGCACAAGAATTGTTAGAAACCCTAATTGGACAAGATAAAGTGTAGGGAGGACGAAAATGACCTAAATGTTCATCCAATGACCCAAAACACCTATTGGATGCATAAGATTGGTTAAAAACCCTAATTGGACAAGATTAAGTGTAGGGAGGACGAAAATGACCTAAATGTTCATCCAATGACACAAAACACCTATTGGATGCACAAGATTGGTTAAAAACCCTAATTGGACAAGAATTATCCTAGGGAGGACGAAAATGACCTAATTGTTCATCCAATGACACAAACACACCTATTGGATGCACAAGATTGGTTAGAAACCCTAATTGGACAAGGTTAAGTTTAGCGAGGACGAAAATGACGTAAATATTCGTCCAATGATACAAAACACCTATTGGATGCACAAGATTGGTTAGAAACCCTAATTGGACAAGATAAAGTGTAGGGAGGACGAAAATGACCTAAATGTTCATCCAATGACACAAAACACCTATTGGATCCACAAGATTGGTTAAAAACCCTAATTGGACAAGAATTATCATAGGGATGACGAAAATGACCTAATTGTTCATCCAATGACACAAAAACACCAATTGGATGCACAAGAATTGTTAGAAACCCTAATTGGACAAGATAAAGTGTAGGGAGGACGAAAATGACCTAAATGATCATCCAATGACACAAAACACCTATTGGATGCACAAGATTGGTTAAAAACCCTAATTGGACAAGAATTAGCATAGGGAGGACGAAAATGACCTAATTGTTCATCCAATGACACAAACACACCTATTGGATGCACAAGATTGGATAGAAACCCTAATTGGACAAGGTTAAGTTTAGGGAGGACGAAAATGACGTAAATATTCGTCCAATGATACAAAACACCTATTGGATGCACAAGATTGGTTAAAAACCCGAATTCGACAAGAATTAGCCTAGGGAAGACGAAAATGACCTAATTGTTCATCCAATGACACAAACACACCTATTGGATGCACAAGATTGGTTAAAAACCCTAATTGGATAAGAATTAGCCTAGGGAGGACGAAAAAGACCTAAATGTTCATCCAATGACACAAAACACTTATTGGATGCACAAGATTGGTTAAAAACCCTAATTAGACAAGATTAAGTGTAGGGATGACGAAAATGACCTAAATATTCATCCAATGACACAAAACACCTATTGGATGCACAAGATTGGTTAGAAACCCTAATTGGACAAGATAAAGTGTAGGGAGGACGAAAATGACCTAAATGTTCATCCAATGACACAAAACACTTATTGGATGCACAAGATTGGTTCAAAACCCTAATTAGACAAGATTAAGTGTAGGGATGACGAAAATGACCTAAATATTCATCCAATGACACAAAACACCTATTGGATGCACAAGATTGGTTAAAAACCCTAATTGGACAAGATTAAGTGTAGGGAGGACGAAAATGACCTAAATGTTCATCCAATGACACAAAACACTTATTGGATGCACAAGATTGGTTAAAAACCCTAATTAGACAAGATTAAGGGTAGGGATGACAAAAATGACCTAAATATTCGTCCAATGATACAAAACACCTATTGGATGCACAAGATTGGTTAAAAACCCTAATTGGACAAGATAAAGTGTAGGGAGGACGAAAATGACCTAAATGTTCATCCAATGACACAAAACACTTATTGGATGCACAAAATTGGTTAAAAACCCTAATTAGACAAGATTAAGTGTAGGGAGGACGAAAATGACCTAATTGTTCAGCCAATGACACAAACACACCTATTGGATGCACAAGATTGGTTAGAAACCCTAATTGGACAAGATTAAGTGTAGCGAGGACGAAAATGTGCTAAATGTTCGTTCAATGATACAAAACACCTATTGGATGCACAAGATTGGTTAGAAACCCTAATTGGACAAGATAAAGTGTAGGGAGGACGAAAATGACCTAAATGTTCATCCAATGACACAAAACACTTATTGGATGCACAAAATTGGTTAAAAACCCTAATTGGACAAGATTAAGTGTAGGGAGGACGAAAATGACCTAAATGTTCCTCCAATGACACAAAACACCTATTGGATGCACAAGATTGGTTAAAAACCCTAATTGGACAAGAATTATCCTAGGGAGGACGAAAATGACCTAATTGTTCATCCAATGACACAAACACACCTATTGGATGCACAAGATTGGTTAGAAACCCTAATTGGACAAGGTTAAGTTTAGGGAGGACGAAAATGACGTAAATATTCGTCCATTGATACAAAACACCTATTGGATGCACAAGATTGGTTAGAAACCCTAATTGGACAAGATAAAGTGTAGGGAGGACGAAAATGACCTAAATGTTCATCCAATGACACAAAACACTTATCGGATGCACAAGATTGGTTAAAAACCCTAATTAGAAAAGATTAAGCGTAGGGATGACGAAAATGACCTAAATATTCATCCAATGACACAAAACACCTATTGGATGCACAAGATTGGTTAAAAACCCTAATTGGACAAGATTAAGTGTAGGGAGGACGAAAATGACCTAAATGTTCATCCAATGACACAAAACACCTATTGGATGCACAAGATTGGTTAAAAACCCTAATTGGACAAGAATTATCATAGGGAGGACGAAAATGACCTAATTGTTCATCCAATGACACAAAAACACCAATTGGATGCACAAGAATTGTTAGAAACCCTAATTGGACAAGAATTATCCTAGGGAGGACCAAAAGGACCTAATTGTTCATCCAATTACACAAAAACACCAACTGGATGCACAAGATTGGTTAGAAACCGTAATTTGACAAGATAAAGTGTCGGGAGGACGAAAATGACCTAAATGATCATCCAATGACACAAAACACCTATTGGATGCACAAGATTGGTTAAAAACCCTAATTGGACAAGAATTAGCCTAGGGAGGACGAAAATGACCTAATTGTTCATCCAATGACACAAACTCACCTATTGGATGCACAAGATTGGATAGAAACCCTAATTGGACAAGGTTAAGTTTAGGGAGGACGTAAATGACGTAAATATTCGTCCAATGATACAAAACACCTATTGGATGCACAAGATTGGTTAAAAACCCTAATTGGACAAGAATTATCCTAGGGAGGACGAAAATGATCTCATTGTTCATCCAATTACACAAAAACACCAATTGGATACACAAGATTGGTTAAAAACCCTAATTAGACAAGATTAAGTACAGGGATGACGAAAATGACCTAAATATTCATCTAATGACACAAAACACCTATTGGATGCACAAGATTGGTTAAAAACCCTAATTGGAAGAGATTAAGTGTAGGGAGGACGAAAATGACCTAAATGTTCATCCAATGACACAAAACACCTATTGGATGCACAAGATTGGTTAAAAACCCTAATTGGACAAGAATTATCCTAGGGAGGACGAAAATGACCTAATTGTTCATCCAATGACACAAATACACCTATTGGATGCACAAGATTGGTTAGAAACCCTAATTGGACAATGTTAAGTTTAGGGAGGACGAAAATGACGTAAATATTCGTCCATTGATACAAAACACCTATTGGATGCACAAGATTGGTTAGAAACCCTAATTGGACAAGATAAAGTGTAGGGAGGACGAAAATGACCTAAATGTTCATCCAATGACACAAAACACTTATTGGATGCACAAGGTTGGTTAAAAACCCTAATTAGATAAGATTAAGTGTAGGGATGACGAAAATGACCTAAATATTCATCCAATGACACAAAACACCTATTGGATGCACAAGATTGGTTAAAAACCCTAATTGGACAAGATAAAGTGTAGGGAGGACGAAAATGACCTAAATGTTCATCCAATGACACAAAACACTTATTGGATGCACAAGATTGGTTAAAAACCCTAATTAGACAAGATTAAGTGTAGGGATGACGAAAATGACCTAAATATTCATCCAATGACACAAAACACCTATTGGATGCACAAGATTGGTTAAAAACCCTAATTGGACAAGATTAGGTGTAGGGAGGACGAAAATGACCTAAATGTTCATCCAATGACACAAAACACCTATTGGATGCACAAGATTGGTTAAAAACCCTAATTAGACAAGAATTATCCTAGGGAGAACGAAAATGACCTAATTGTTCATCCAATGACACAAACACACCTATTGGATGCACAAGATTGGATAGAAACCCTAATTGGACAAGGTTAAGTTTAGGGAGGACGAAAATGACGTAAATATTCGTCCAATGATACAAAACACCTATTGGATGCACAAGATTGGTTAAAAACCCTAATTCGACAAGAATTAGCCTAGGGAAGACGAAAATTACCTAATTGTTCATCCAATGACAGAAAAACACCAATTGGATGCACAAGATTGGTTAAAAACCCTTATTGGATAAGAATTAGCCTAGGGAGGACGAAAATGACCTAAATGTTCATCCAATGACACAAAACACCTATTGGATGCACAAGATTGGTTAAAAACCCTAATTGGACAAGATTAAGTGTAGGGAGGACGAAAATGACCTAAATGTTCATCCAATGACACAAAACACCTATTGGATGCACAAGATTGGTTAAAAACCCTAATTGGACAAGAATTATCATAGGGAGGACGAAAATGACCTAATTGTTCATCCAATGACACAAAAACACCTATTGGATGCACAAGATTGGTTAGAAACCCTAATTGGATAAGATAAAGTGTAGGGAGGACGAAAATGACCTAAATGCTCATCCAATGACCCAAAACACCTATTGGATGCATAAGATTGGTTAAAAACCAAAATTGGACAAGATTAAGTGTAGGGAGAACGAAAATGATGTAAATATTCGTCCAATGATACAAAACACCTATTGGATGCACAAGATTGGTTAAAAACCCTAATTGGACAAGAATTATCCTAGGGGGGACGAAAATGATCTAATTGTTCATCCAATTACACAAAAACACCAATTGGATACACAAGATTGGTTAAAAACCCTAATTAGACAAGATTAAGTGTAGGGAGGACGAAAATGACCTAATTGTTCATCCAATGACACAAAAACACCTATTGGATGCACAAGATTGGTTAAAAACCCTAATTGGACAAGATAAAGTGTAGGGAGGACGAAAATGACCTAAATGTTCATCCAATGACACAAAACACTTATTGGATGCACAAGATTGGTTAAAAACCCTAATTAGACAAGATTAAGTGTAGGGATGACGAAAATGACCTAAATATTCATCCAATGACACAAAACACCTATTGGATGCACAAGATTGGTTAAAAACCCTAATTGGACAAGATTAAGTGTAGGGAGGACGAAAATGACCTAAATGTTCATCCAATGACACAAAACACCTATTGGATGCACAAGATTGGTTAAAAACCCTAATTAGACAAGAATTATCCTAGGGAGAACGAAAATGACCTAATTGTTCATCCAATGACACAAACACACCTATTGGATGCACAAGATTGGTTAGAAACCCTAATTGGACAAGGTTAAGTTTAGGGAGGACGAAAATGACGTAAATATTCGTCCAATGATACAAAACACCTATTGGATACACAAGATTGGTTAAAAACCCTAATTCGACAAGAATTAGCCTAGGGAAGACGAAAATGACCTAATTGTTCATCCAATGACAGAAAAACACCAATTGGATGCACAAGATTGGTTAAAAACCCTTATTGGATAAGAATTAGCCTAGGGAGGACGAAAATGACCTAAATGTTCATCCAATGACACAAAACACCTATTGGATGCACAAGATTGGTTAAAAACCCTAATTGGACAAGATTAAGTGTAGGGAGGACGAAAATGACCTAAATGTTCATCCAATGACACAAAACACCTATTGGATGCACAAGATTGGTTAAAAACCCTAATTGGACAAGAATTATCATAGGGTGGACGAAAATGACCTAATTGTTCATCCAATGACACAAAAACACCAATTGGATGCAGAAGAATTGTTAGAAACCCTAATTGGACAAGATAACGTGTAGGGAGGACGAAAATGACCTAAATGTTCATCCAATGACCCAAAACACCTATTGGATGCATAAGATTGGTTAAAAACCCAAATTGGACAAGATTAAGTGTAGGGAGAACGAAAATGACGTAAATATTCGTCCAATGATACAAAACACCTGTTGGATGCACAAGATTGGTTAAAAACCCTAATTGGACAAGAATTATCCTAGGGAGGACGAAAATGATCTAATTGTTCATCCAATTACACAAAAACACCAATTGGATACACAAGATTGGTTAAAAACCCTAATTAGACAAGATTAAGTGTAGGGATGACGAAAATGACCTAAATGTTCATCCAATGACACAAAACACCTATTGGATGCACAAGATTGGTTAAAAACCCTAATTGGACAAGAATTATCCTAGGGAGGACGAAAATGACCTAATTGTTCATCCAATGACACAAACACACCTATTGGATGCACAAGATTGGTTAGAAACCCTAATTGGACAATGTTAAGTTTAGGGAGGACGAAAATGACGTAAATATTCGTCCAATGATACAAAACACCTATTGGATGCACAAGATTGGTTAGAAACCCTAATTGGACAAGATAAAGTGTAGGGAGGACGAAAATGACCTAAATGTTCATCCAATGACACAAAACACCTATTGGATCCACAAGATTGGTTAAAAACCCTAATTGGACAAGAATTATCATAGGGATGACGAAAATGACCTAATTGTTCATCCAATGACACAAAAACACCAATTGGATGCACAAGAATTGTTAGAAACCCTAATTGGACAAGATAAAGTGTAGGGAGGACGAAAATGACCTAAATGATCATCCAATGACACAAAACACCTATTGGATGCACAAGATTGGTTAAAAACCCTAATTGGACAAGAATTAGCATAGGGAGGACGAAAATGACCTAATTGTTCATCCAATGACACAAACACACCTATTGGATGCACAAGATTGGATAGAAACCCTAATTGGACAAGGTTAAGTTTAGGGAGGACGAAAATGACGTAAATATTCGTCCAATGATACAAAACACCTATTGGATGCACAAGATTGGTTAAAAACCCTAATTGGACAAGAATTATCCTAGGGAGGACGAAAATGATCTAATTGTTCATCCAATTACACAAAAACACCAATTGGATACACAAGATTGGTTAAAAACCCTAATTGGACAAGATAAAGTGTAGGGAGGACGAAAATGACCTAAATGTTCATCCAATGACACAAAACACTTATTGGATGCACAAGATTGGTTAAAAACCCTAATTAGACAAGATTAAGTGTAGGGAGGACGAAAATGACCTAAATGTTCATCCAATGACACAAAACACCTATTGGATGCACAAGATTGGTTAAAAACCCTAATTGGACAAGAATTATCCTAGGGAGGACGAAAATGATCTAATTGTTCATCCAATTACACTAAAACACGAATTGGATACACAAGATTGGTTAAAAACCCTAATTAGACAAGGTTAAGTGTAGGGATGATGAAAATGACCTAAATATTCATCCAATGACACAAAACACCTATTGGATGCACAAGATTGGTTAAAAACCCTAATTGGACAAGATTAAGTGTAGGGAGGACGAAAATGACCTAAATGTTCATCCAATGACACAAAACACCTATTGGATGCACAAGATTGGTTAAAAACCCTAATTGGACAAGAATTATCCTAGGGAGGACGAAAATGACCTAATTGTTCATCCAATGACACAAACACACCTATTGGATGCACAAGATTGGTTAGAAACCCTAATTGGACAAGGTTAAGTTTAGGGAGGACGAAAATGACGTAAATATTCGTCCATTGATACAAAACACCTATTGGATGCACAAGATTGGTTAGAAACCCTAATTGGACAAGATAAAGTGTAGGGAGGACGAAAATGACCTAAATGTTCATCCAATGACACAAAACACTTATCGGATGCACAAGATTGGTTAAAAACCCTAATTAGACAAGATTAAGTGTAGGGATGACGAAAATGACCTAAATATTCATCCAATGACACAAAACACCTATTGGATGCACAAGATTGGTTAAAAACCCTAATTGGACAAGATTAAGTGTAGGGAGGACGAAAATGACCTAAATGTTCATCCAATGACACAAAACACCTATTGGATCCACTAGATTGGTTAAAAACACTAATTGGACAAGAATTATCCTAGGGAGGACGAAAATGACCTAATTGCTCATCCAATGACACAAAAACACAAACTGGATGAACAAGATTGGTTAGAAACCCTAATTGGACAAGATAAAATGTAGGGAGGACGAAAATGACCTAAATGTTCATCTAATGACCCAAAACACCTATTGGATGCACAAGATTAGTTAAAAACCCAAATTGGACAAGATTAAGTGTAGGGACGACGAAAATGACCTAAATGTTCATCCAATGACACAAAACACCTATTGGATGCACAAGATTGGTCAAAAACCCTAATTGGACAAGATTAAGTGTAGGGAGGACGAAAATGACCTAAATATTCATCCAATGACACAAAACACCTATTGGTTGCACAAGATTGGTTAAAAAACCTAATTGGACAAGATTAAGTGTTGGGAGGACGAAAATGACCTAAATGTTCATCCAACGACACAAACACAACTATTGGATGCACAAGATTGGTTAAAAACCCTAATTGGATAAGAATTAGCCTAGGGAGGACGAAAAAGACGTAAGTGTCAATCCAATGACACAAAACTCCTATTGGATACACAAGATTGGTTAGAAACCCTAATTGGACAAGATAAAGTGTAGGGAGGACGAAAATGACCTAAATGTTCATCCAATGACACAAAACACTTATTGGATGCACAAGATTGGTTAAAAACCCTAATTAGACAAGATTAAGTGTAGGGATGACGAAAATGACCTAAATATTCATCCAATGACACAAAACACCTATTGGATGCACAAGATTGGTTAAAAACCCTAATTGGACAAGATTAAGTGTAGGGAGGACGAAAATGACCTAAATGTTCATCCAATGACACAAAACACCTATTGGATGCACAAGATTGGTTAAAAACCCTAATTGGACAAGAATTATAATAGGGAGGATGAAAATGACCTAATTGTTCATCCAATGACACAAAAACACCAATTGGATGCACAAGAATTGTTAGAAACCCTAATTGGACAAGATAAAGTGTAGGGAGGACGAAAATGACCTAAATGTTCATCCAATGACCCAAAACACCTATTGCATGGATAAGATTGGTTAAAAACCCAAATTGGACAAGATTAAGTGTAGGGAGAACGAAAATGACGTAAATATTCGTCCAATGATACAAAACACCTATTGGATGCACAAGATTGGTTAAAAACCCTAATTGGACAAGAATTATCCTAGGGAGGACGAAAATGACCTAATTGTTCATCCAATGACACAAACACACCTATTGGATGCACAAGATTGGTTAGAAACCCTAATTGGACAAGGTTAAGTTTAGGGAGGACGAAAATGACGTAAATATACGTCCAATGATACAAAACACCTATTGGATTCACAAGATTGGTTAGAAACCCTAATTGGACAAGATAAAGTGTAGGGAGGACGAAAATGACCTAAATGTTCATCCAATGACACAAAACACTTATTGGATGCACAAGATTGGTTAAAAACCCTAATTAGACAAGATTAAGTGTAGGGATGACGAAAATGACCTAAATATTCATCTAATGACACAAAACACCTATTGGATGCACAAGATTGGTTAAAAACCCTAATTGGAAGAGATTAAGTGTAGGGAGGACGAAAATGACCTAAATGTTCATCCAATGACACAAAACACCTATTGGATGCACAAGATTGGTTAAAAACCCTAATTGGACAAGAATTATCCTAGGGAGGACGAAAATGACCTAATTGTTCATCCAATGACACAAATACACCTATTGGATGCACAAGATTGGTTAGAAACCCTAATTGGACAATGTTAAGTTTAGGGAGGACGAAAATGACGTAAATATTCGTCCAATGATACAAAACACCTATTGGATGCACAAGATTGGTTAGAAACCCTAATTGGACAAGATAAAGTGTAGGGAGGACGAAAATGACCTAAATGTTCATCCAATGACACAAAACACTTATTGGATGCACAAGATTGGTTAAAAACCCTAATTAGATAAGATTAAGTGTAGGGATGACGAAAATGACCTAAATATTCATCCAATGACACAAAACACCTATTGGATGCACAAGATTGGTTAAAAACCCTAATTGGACAAGATAAAGTGTAGGGAGGACGAAAATGACCTAAATGTTCATCCAATGACACAAAACACTTATTGGATGCACAAGATTGGTTAAAAACCCTAATTAGACAAGATTAAGTGTAGGGATGACGAAAATGACCTAAATATTCATCCAATGACACAAAACACCTATTGGATGCACAAGATTGGTTAAAAACCCTAATTGGACAAGATTAGGTGTAGGGAGGACGAAAATGACCTAAATGTTCATCCAATGACACAAAACACCTATTGGATGCACAAGATTGGTTAAAAACCCTAATTAGACAAGAATTATCCTAGGGAGAACGAAAATGACCTAATTGTTCATCCAATTACACAAACACACCTATTGGATGCACAAGATTGGTTAGAAACCCTAATTGGACAAGGTTAAGTTTAGGGAGGACGAAAATGACGTAAATATTCGTCCAATGATACAAAACACCTATTGGATGCACAAGATTGGTTAAAAACCCTAATTCGACAAGAATTAGCCTAGGGAAGACGAAAATGACCTAATTGTTCATCCAATGACACAAACACACCTATTGGATGCACAAGATTGGTTAAAAACCCTAATTGGATAAGAATTAGCCTAGGGAGGACGAAAATGACCTAAATGTTCATCGAATGACACAAAACACCTATTGGATGCACAAGATTGGTTAAAAACCCTAATTGGACAAGAATTATCATAGGGAGGACGAAAATGACCTAATTGTTCATCCAATGACACAAAAACACCAATTGGATGCAGAAGAATTGTTCGAAACCCTAATTGGACAAGATAAAATGTAGGGAGGACGAAAATGACCTAATTGTTCATCCAATGACACAAACACACCTATTGGATGCACAAGATTGGTTAGAAACCCTAATTGGACAAGATTAAGTGTAGGGAGGACGAAAATGACCTAAATGTTTATCCAATGACACAAAACAGTTATTGGATGCACAAGATTGGTTAAAAACCCTAATTGGATAAGAATTAGCCTAAGGAGGACGAAAATGACCTAAATGGTCATCCAATGACACAAAACACCTATTGGATGCACAAGATTGGTTAAAAACCCTAATTGGACAAGATTAAGTGTAGGGATGACGAAAATGACCTAAATATTCATCCAATGACACAAAACACCTATTGGATGCACAAGATTGGTTAAAAACCCTAATTGGACAAGATAAAGTGTAGGGAGGACGAAAATGACCTAAATGTTCATCCAATGACACAAAACACGTATTGGATGCACAAGATTGGTTAAAAACCCTAATTAGACAAGATTAAGTGTAGGGATGACGAAAATGACCTAAATATTCATTCAATGACACAAAACACCTATTGGATGCACAAGATTGGTTAAAAACCCTAATTAGACAAGATAAAGTGTAGGGAGGACGAAAATGACCTAAATGTTTATCCAATGACACAAAACACTTATTGGATGCACAAGATTGGTTAAAAACCCTAATTAGACAAGATTAAGTGTAGGGATGACGAAAATGACCTAAATATTCATCCAATGACACAAAACACCTATTGGATGCACAAGATTGGTTAAAAACCCTAATTGGACAAGATTAAGTGTAGGGAGGACGAAAATGACCTAAATGTTCATCCAATGACACAAAACACCTATTGGATGCACAAGATTGGTTAAAAACCCTAATTGGATAAGAATTATCCTAGGGAGAACGAAAATGACCTAATTGTTCATCCAATGACACAAACACACCTATTGGATGCACAAGATTGGTTAGAAACCCTAATTCGACAAGGTTAAGTTTAGGGAGGACGAAAATGACGTAAATATTCGTCCAATGATGCAAAACACCTATTGGATGCACAAGATTGGTTAAAAACCCTAATTCGACAAGAATTAGCCTAGGGAAGACGAAAATGACCTAATTGTTCATCCAATGACACAAACACACCTATTGGATGCACAAGATTGGTTAAAAACCCTAATTGGATAAGAATTAGCCTAGGGAGGACGAAAATGACCTAAATGTACATCCAATGACACAAAACACCTATTGGATACACAAGATTGGTTAAAAACCCTAATTGGACAAGATTAAGTGTAGGGAGGACGAAAATGACCTAAATGTTCATCCAATGACACAAAACACGTATTGGATGCACAAGATTGGTTAAAAACCCTAATTGGAAAAGAAATATCCTAGGGAGGACGAAAATGACCTAATTGTTCATCCAATGACACAAACACACCTATTGGATTCACAAGATTGGTTAGAAACCCTAATTAGACAAGGTTAAGTTTAGGGAGGACGAAAATGACGTAAATATTCGTCCAATGATACAAAACACCTATTGGATGCACAAGATTGGTTAGAAACCCTAATTGGACAAGATAAAGTGTAGGGAGGACGAAAATGACCTAAATGTTCATCCAATGACACAAAACACCTATTGGATGCACAAGATTGGTTAAAAACCCTAATTGGACAAGATTAAGTGTAGGGAGGACGAAAATGACCTAAATGTTCATCCAATGCACAAAACACCTATTGGATGCACAAGATTGGTTAAAAACCCTAATTGGACAAGAATTATCCTAGGGAGGACGAAAATGACCTAATTGTTCATCCAATGACACAAACACACCTATTGGATGCACAAGATTGGTTAGAAACCCTAATTGGACAAGGTTAAGTTTAGGGAGGACGAAAATGATGTAAATATTCGTCCAATGATACAAAACACCTATTGGATGCACAGGATTGGTTAGAAACCCTAATTGGACAAGATAAAGTGTAGGGAGGACGAAAATGACCTAAATGTTCATCCAATGACACAAAACACTTATTGGATGCACAAGATTGGTTAAAAACCCTAATTAGACAAGATTAAGTGTAGGGAGGACGAAAATGACCTAAATGTTCATCCAATGACACAAAACACCTATTGGATGCACAAGATTGGTTAAAAACCCTAATTGGACAAGAATTATCATAGGGAGGACGAAAATGACCTAATTGTTCATCCAATGATACAAAAACACCAATTGGATGCACAAGAATTGTTAGAAACCCTAATTGGACAAGATAAAGTGTAGGGAGGACGAAAATGACCTAAATGATCATCCAATGACACAAAACACCTATTGGATGAACAAGATTGGTTAAAAACCCTAATTGGACAAGATAAAGTGTAGGGAGGACGAAAATGACCTAAATGTTCATCTAATGACACAAAACACTTATTGGATGCACAAGATTGGTTAAAAACCCTAATTAGACAAGATTAAGTGTAGGGATGACGAAAATGACCTAAATATTCATCCAATGACACAAAACACCTATTGGATGCACAAGATTGGTTAAAAACCCTAATTGGACAAGATTAAGTGTAGGGAGGACTAAAATGACCTAAATGTTCATCCAATGACACAAAACACCTATTGGATGCACAAGATTGGTTAAAAACCCTAATTGGACAAGAATTATCATAGCGAGGACGAAAATGACCTAATTGTTCATCCAATGACACAAAAACACCAATTGGATGCAGAAGAATAGTTAGAAACCCTAATTGGACAAGATAAAGTGTAGGGAGGACGAAAATGACCTAAATGTTCATCCAATGACCCAAAACACCTATTGGATGCATAAGATTGGTTAAAAACCCAAATTGGACAAGATTACGTGTAGGGAGAACGAAAATGACGTAAATATTCGTCCAATGATACAAAACACCTATTGGATGCACAAGATTGGTTAAAAACCCTAATTGGACAAGAATTATCGTAGGGAGGACGAAAATGACCTAATTGTTCATCCAATTACACAAAAACACCAACTGGATGCACAAGATTGGTTAGAAACCGTAATTTGACAAGATAAAGTGTCGGGAGGACGAAAATGACCTAAATGATCATCCAATGACACAAAACACCTATTGGATGCACAAGATTGGTTAAAAACCCTAATTGGACAAGAATTAGCCTAGGGAGGACGAAAATGACCTAATTGTTCATCCAATGACACAAACACACCTATTGGATGCACAAGATTGGATAGAAACCCTAATTGGACAAGGTTAAGTTTAGAAAGGACGAAAATGACGTAAATATTCGTCCAATGATACAAAACACCTATTGGATGCACAAGATTGGTTAAAAACCCTAATTGGACAAGAATTATCCTAGGGAGGACGAAAATGACCTAATTGTTCATCCAATTACACAAAAACACCAACTGGATGCACAAGATTGGTTAGAAACCGTAATTTGACAAGATAAAGTGTCGGGAGGACGAAAATTACCTAAATGATCATCCAATGACACAAAACACCTATTGGATGCACAAGATTGGTTAAAAATCCTAATTGGACAAAAAATTAGCCTAGGGAGGACGAAAATGACCTAATTGTTCATCCAATGACACAAACACACCTATTGGATGCACAAGATTGGATAGAAACCCTAATTGGACAAGGTTAAGTTTAGGGAGGACGAAAATGACGTAAATATTCGTCCAATGATACAAAACACCTATTGGATGCACAAGATTGGTTAAAAACCCTAATTGGACAAGAATTATCCTAGGGAGGACGAAAATGATCTCATTGTTCATCCAATTACACAAAAACACCAATTGGATACACAAGATTGGTTAAAAACCCTAATTAGACAAGATTAAGTGTAGGGATGACGAAAATGACCTAAATATTCATCTAATGACACAAAACACCTATTGGATGCACAAGATTGGTTAAAAACCCTAATTGGAAGAGATTAAGTGTAGGGAGGACGAAAATGACCTAAATGTTCATCCAATGACACAAAACACCTATTGGATGCACAAGATTGGTTAAAAACCCTAATTGGACAAGAATTATCCTAGGGAGGACGAAAATGACCTAATTGTTCATCCAATGACACAAATACACCTATTGGATGCACAAGATTGGTTAGAAACCCTAATTGGACAATGTTAAGTTTAGGGAGGACGAAAATGACGTAAATATTCGTCCATTGATACAAAACACCTATTGGATGCACAAGATTGGTTAGAAACCCTAATTGGACAAGATAAAGTGTAGGGAGGACGAAAATGACCTAAATGTTCATCCAATGACACAAAACACTTATTGGATGCACAAGATTGGTTAAAAACCCTAATTAGACAAGATTAAGTGTAGGGATGACGAAAATGACCTAAGTATTCGTCCAATGATACAAAACACCTATTGGATGCACAAGATTGGTTAGAAACCCTAATTGGACAAGATAAAGTGTAGGGAGGACGAAAATGACCTAAATGTTCATCCAATGAAACAAAACACTTATTGGATGCACAAGATTGGTTAAAAACCCTAATTAGACAAGATTAAGTGTAGGGATGACGAAAATGACCTAAATATTCATCCAATGACACAAAACACCTATTGGATGCACAAGATTGGTTAAAAACCCTAATTGGACAAGATTAGGTGTAGGGAGGACGAAAATGACCTAAATGTTCATCCAATGACACAAAACACCTATTGGATGCACAAGATTGGTTAAAAACCCTAATTAGACAAGAATTATCCTAGGGAGAACGAAAATGACCTAATTGTTCATCCAATGACACAAACACACCTATTGGATGCACAAGATTGGATAGAAACCCTAATTGGACAAGGTTAAGTTTAGGGAGGACGAAAATGACGTAAATATTCGTCCAATGATACAAAACACCTATTGGATGCACAAGATTGGTTAAAAACCCTAATTCGACAAGAATTAGCCTAGGGAAGACGAAAATTACCTAATTGTTCATCCAATGACAGAAAAACACCAATTGGATGCACAAGATTGGTTAAAAACCCTTATTGGATAAGAATTAGCCTAGGGAGGACGAAAATGACCTAAATGTTCATCCAATGACACAAAACACCTATTGGATGCACAAGATTGGTTAAAAACCCTAATTGGACAAGATTAAGTGTAGGGAGGACGAAAATGACCTAAATGTTCATCCAATGACACAAAACACCTATTGGATGCACAAGATTGGTTAAAAACCCTAATTGGACAAGAATTATCATAGGGAGGACGAAAATGACCTAATTGTTCATCCAATGACACAAAAACACCTATTGGATGCACAAGATTGGTTAGAAACCCTAATTGGATAAGATAAAGTGTAGGGAGGACGAAAATGACCTAAATGCTCATCCAATGACCCAAAACACCTATTGGATGCATAAGATTGGTTAAAAACCAAAATTGGACAAGATTAAGTGTAGGGAGAACGAAAATGATGTAAATATTCGTCCAATGATACAAAACACCTATTGGATGCACAAGATTGGTTAAAAACCCTAATTGGACAAGAATTATCCTAGGGGGGACGAAAATGATCTAATTGTTCATCCAATTACACAAAAACACCAATTGGATACACAAGATTGGTTAAAAACCCTAATTAGACAAGATTAAGTGTAGGGAGGACGAAAATGACCTAATTGTTCATCCAATGACACAAAAACACCTATTGGATGCACAAGATTGGTTAAAAACCCTAATTGGACAAGATAAAGTGTAGGGAGGACGAAAATGACCTAAATGTTCATCCAATGACACAAAACACTTATTGGATGCACAAGATTGGTTAAAAACCCTAATTAGACAAGATTAAGTGTAGGGATGACGAAAATGACCTAAATATTCATCCAATGACACAAAACACCTATTGGATGCACAAGATTGGTTAAAAACCCTAATTGGACAAGATTAAGTGTAGGGAGGACGAAAATGACCTAAATGTTCATCCAATGACACAAAACACCTATTGGATGCACAAGATTGGTTAAAAACCCTAATTGGACAAGAATCATCATAGGGAGGACGAAAATGACCTAATTGTTCATCCAATGACACAAAAACACCAATTGGATGCACAAGAATTGTTAGAAACCCTAATTGGACAAGATAAAGTGCAGGGAGGACGAAAATGACCTAAATGTTCATCCAATTACCCAAAACACCTATTGGATGCATAAGATTGGTTAAAAACCCAAATTGGACAAGATTAAGTTTAGGGAGAACGAAAATGACGTAAATATTCGTCCAATGATACAAAACACCTATTGGATGCACAAGATTGGTTAAAAACCCTAATTGGACAAGATTAAGTGTAGGGAGGACGAAAATGACCTAAATGTTCATCCAATGACACAAAACACCTATTGGATGCACAAGATTGGTTAAAAACCCTAATTGGACAAGAATTATCATAGGGAGGACGAAAATGACCTAATTGTTCATCCAATGATACAAAAACACCAATTGGATGCACAAGAATTGTTAGAAACCCTAATTGGACAAGATAAAGTGTAGGGAGGACGAAAATGAACTAAATGATCATCCAATGACACAAAACACCTATTGGATGAACAAGATTGGTTAAAAACCCTAATTGGACAAGAATTAGCCTAGGGAGGACGAAAATGACCTAATTGTTCATTCAATGACAGAAACACACCTATTGGATGCACAAGATTGGATAGAAACCCTAATTGGACAAGGTTAAGTTTAGGGAGGACGAAAATGACGTAAATATTCGTCCAATGATACAAAACACCTATTGGATGCACAAGATTGGTTAAAAACCCTAATTGGACAAGATTAAGTGTAGGGATGACGAAAATGACCTAAATATTCATCCAATGACACAAAACACCTATTGGATGCACAAGATTGGTTAAAAACCCTAATTGGACAAGATTAAGTGTAGGGAGGACGAAAATGACCTAAATATTCATCCAATGACACAAAACACCTATTGGATGCACAAGATTAGTTAAAAACCCTAATTGGACAAGATTAAGTGTAGGGAGGACGAAAATGACCTAAATGTTCATCCAATGACACAAAACACCTATTGGATGCACAAGATTGGTTAAAAACCCTAATTGGACAAGAATTATCATAGGGAGGACGAAAATGACCTAATTGTTCATCCAATGACACAAAAACACCAATTGGATGCACAAGAATTGTTAGAAACCCTAATTGGACAAGATAAAGTGTAGGGAGGACTAAAATGACCTAAATGTTCATCCAATGACCCAAAACACCTATTGGATGCATAAGATTGGTTAAAAACCCAAATTGGACAAGATTAAGTGTAGGGAGAACGAAAATGACGTAAATATTCGTCCAACGATGCACAAGATTGGTTAAAAACCCTAATTAGACATGAATTATCCTAGGGAGGACGAAAATGACCTAATTGTTCATCCAATTACACAAAAACACCAACTGGATGCACAAGATTGGTTAGAAACCGTAATTTGACAAGATAAAGTGTCGGGATGACGAAAATGACCTAAATGATCATCCAATGACACAAAACACCTATTGGATGCACAAGATTGGTTAAAAACCCTAATTGGACAAGAATTAGCCTAGGGAGGACGAAAATGACCTAATTGTTCATCCAATGACACAAACTCACCTATTGGATGCACAAGATTGGATAGAAACCCTAATTGGACAAGGTTAAGTTTAGGGAGGACGAAAATGACGTAAATATTCGTCCAATGATACAAAACACCTATTGGATGCACAAGATTGGTTAAAAACCCTAATTGGACAAGAATTATCCTAGGGAGGACGAAAATGATCTCATTGTTCATCCAATTACACAAAAACACCAATTGGATACACAAGATTGGTTAAAAACCCTAATTAGACAAGATTAAGTACAGGGATGACGAAAATGACCTAAATATTCATCTAATGACACAAAACACCTATTGGATGCACAAGATTGGTTAAAAACCCTAATTGGAAGAGATTAAGTGTAGGGAGGACGAAAATGACCTAAATGTTCATCCAATGACACAAAACACCTATTGGATGCACAAGATTGGTTAAAAACCCTAATTGGACAAGAATTATCCTAGGGAGGACGAAAATGACCTAATTGTTCATCCAATGACACAAATACACCTATTGGATGCACAAGATTGGTTAGAAACCCTAATTGGACAATGTTAAGTTTAGGGAGGACGAAAATGACGTAAATATTCGTCCAATGATACAAAACACCTATTGGATGCACAAGATTGGTTAGAAACCCTAATTGGACAAGATAAAGTGTAGGGAGGACGAAAATGACCTAAATGTTCATCCAATGACACAAAACACTTATTGGATGCACAAGATTGGTTAAAAACCCTAATTAGATAAGATTAAGTGTAGGGATGACGAAAATGACCTAAATATTCATCCAATGACACAAAACACCTATTGGATGCACAAGATTGGTTAAAAACCCTAATTGGACAAGATAAAGTGTAGGGAGGACGAAAATGACCTAAATGTTCATCCAATGACACAAAACACTTATTGGATGCACAAGATTGGTTAAAAACCCTAATTAGACAAGATTAAGTGTAGGGATGACGAAAATGACCTAAATATTCATCCAATGACACAAAACACCTATTGGATGCACAAGATTGGTTAAAAACCCTAATTGGACAAGATTAGGTGTAGGGAGGACGAAAATGACCTAAATGTTCATCCAATGACACAAAACACCTATTGGATGCACAAGATTGGTTAAAAACCCTAATTAGACAAGAATTATCCTAGGGAGAACGAAAATGACCTAATTGTTCATCCAATTACACAAACACACCTATTGGATGCACAAGATTGGTTAGAAACCCTAATTGGACAAGGTTAAGTTTAGGGAGGACGAAAATGACGTAAATATTCGTCCAATGATACAAAACACCTATTGGATGCACAAGATTGGTTAAAAACCCTAATTCGACAAGAATTAGCCTAGGGATGACGAAAATGACCTAATTGTTCATCCAATGACAGAAAAACACCAATTGGATGCACAAGATTGGTTAAAAACCCTTATTGGATAAGAATTAGCCTAGGGAGGACGAAAATGACCTAAATGTTCATCCAATGACACAAAACACCTATTGGATGCACAAGATTGGTTAAAAACCCTAATTGGACAAGAATTATCCTAGGGAGGACGAAAATGATCTCATTGTTCATCCAATTACACAAAAACACCAATTGGATACACAAGATTGGTTAAAAACCCTAATTAGACAAGATTAAGTGTAGGGATGACGAAAATGACCTAAATATTCATCTAATGACACAAAACACCTATTGGATGCACAAGATTGGTTAAAAACCCTAATTGGAAGAGATTAAGTGTAGGGAGGACGAAAATGACCTAAATGTTCATCCAATGACACAAAACACCTATTGGATGCACAAGATTGGTTAAAAACCCTAATTGGACAAGAATTATCCTAGGGAGGACGAAAATGACCTAATTGTTCATCCAATGACACAAATACACCTATTGGATGCACAAGATTGGTTAGAAACCCTAATTGGACAATGTTAAGTTTAGGGAGGACGAAAATGACGTAAATATTCGTCCAATGATACAAAACACCTATTGGATGCACAAGATTGGTTAGAAACCCTAATTGGACAAGATAAAGTGTAGGGAGGACGAAAATGACCTAAATGTTCATCCAATGACACAAAACACCTATTGGATCCACAAGATTGGTTAAAAACCCTAATTGGACAAGAATTATCATAGGGATGACGAAAATGACCTAATTGTTCATCCAATGACACAAAAACACCAATTGGATGCACAAGAATTGTTAGAAACCCTAATTGGACAAGATAAAGTGTAGGGAGGACGAAAATGACCTAAATGATCATCCAATGACACAAAACACCTATTGGATGCACAAGATTGGTTAAAAACCCTAATTGGACAAGAATTAGCATAGGGAGGACGAAAATGACCTAATTGTTCATCCAATGACACAAACACACCTATTGGATGCACAAGATTGGATAGAAACCCTAATTGGACAAGGTTAAGTTTAGGGAGGACGAAAATGACGTAAATATTCGTCCAATGATACAAAACACCTATTGGATGCACAAGATTAGTTAAAAACCCTAATTGGACAAGATTTAGTGTAGGGATGACGAAAATGACCTAAATATTCATCCAATGACACAAAACACCTATTGGATGCACAAGATTGGTTAAAAACCATAATTGGACAAGATAAAGTGTAGGGAGGACGAAAATAACCTAAATGTTCATCCAATGACACAAAACACTTATTGGATGCACAAGATTGGTTAAAAACCCTAATTAGACAAGATTAAGTGTAGGGATGACGAAAATGACTTAAATATTCATTCAATGACACCAAACACCTATTGGATGCACAAGATTGGTTAAAAACCCTAATTGGACAAGATTAAGTGTAGGGAGGACGAAAATGACCTAAATGTTCATCCAATGACACAAAACACCTATTGGATGCACAAGATTGGTTAAAAACCCTAATTGGACAAGAATTATCCTAGGGAGGACGAAAACGATCTAATTGTTCATCCAATTACACAAAAACACCAATTGGATACACAAGATTGGTTAAAAACCCTAATTAGACAAAGTAGACAAAGTTAAGTGTAGGGATGACGAAAATGACCTAAATATTCATCCAATGACACAAAACACCTATTGGATGCACAAGATTGGTTAAAAACCCTAATTGGACAAGGTTAAGTGTAGGGAGGACGAAAATGACCTAAATGTTCATCCAATGACACAAAACACTTATTGGATGCACAAGATTGGTTAAAAACCCTAATTAGACAAGATTAAGTGTAGGGATGACGAAAATGACCTAAATATTCATCCAATGACACAAAACTCCTATTGGATGCACAAGATTGGTTAGAAACCCTAATTGGACAAGATAAAGTGTAGGGAGGACGAAAATGACCTAAATGTTCATCCAATGACAAAAAACACTTATTGGATGCACAAGATTGGTTAAAAACCCTAATTAGACAAGATTGAGTGTAGGGATGACGAAAATGACCTAAATATTCATCCAATGACACAAAACACCTATTGGATGCACAAGATTGGTTAAAAACCCTAATTGGACAAGATTAAGTGTAGGGAGGACGAAAATGACCTAAATGTTCATCCAATGACACAAAACACCTATTGGATGCACAAGATTGGTTAAAAACCCTAATTGGACAAGAATTATCATAGGGAGGACGAAAATGACCTAATTGTTCATCCAATGATACAAAAACACCAATTGGATGCACAAGAATTGTTAGAAACCCTAATTGGACAAGATAAAGTGTAGGGAGGACGAAAATGACCTAAATGTTCATCCAATGACACAAAACACTTATTGGATGCACAAGATTGGTTAAAAACCCTAATTAGACAAGATTAAGTGTAGGGATGACGAAAATGACCTAAATATTCATTCAATGACACAAAACACCTATTGGATGCACAAGATTGGTTAAAAACCCTAATTGGACAAGATTAAGTGTAGGGAGGACGAAAATGACCTAAATGTTCATCCAATGACACAAAACACCTATTGGATGCACAAGATTGGTTAAAAACCCTAATTGGACAAGAATTATCCTAGGGAGGACGAAAATGATCTAATTGTTCATCCAATTACACAAAAACACCAATTGGATACACAAGATTGGTTAAAAACCCTAATTAGACAAGATTAAGTGTAGGGATGACGAAAATGACCTAAATATTCATCCAATGACACAAAACACCTATTGGATGCACAAGATTGGTTAAAAACCCTAATTGGACAAGGTTAAGTGTAGGGAGGACGAAAATGACCTAAATGTTCATCCAATGACACAAAACACTTATTGGATGCACAAGATTGGTTAAAAACCCTAATTAGACAAGATTAAGTGTAGGGATGACGAAAATGACCTAAATATTCATCCAATGATACAAAACACCTATTGGATGCACAAGATTGGTTAAAAACCCTAATTGGACAAGATAAAGTGTAGGGAGGACGAAAATGACCTAAATGTTCATCCAATGACACAAAACACTTATTGGATGCACAAGATTGGTTAAAAACCCTAATTAGACAAGATTAAGTGTAGGGATGAAGAAAATAACCTAAATATTCATCCAATGACACAAAACACCTATTGGATGCACAAGATTGGTTAAAAACCCTAATTGGACAAGATAAAGTGTAGGGAGGACGAAAATGACCTAAATGTTCATCCAATGACACAAAACACCTATTGGATGCACAAGATTGGTTAAAAACCCTAATTGGACAAGAATTAGCATAGGGAGGACGAAAATGACCTAATTGTTCATCCAATGACACAAAAACACCAATTGGAAGCACAAGATTGGTTAGAAACCCTAATTGGACAAGATAAAGTGTAGGGAGGACGAAAATGACCTAAGTGTTCATCCAATGACACAAAACACCTATTGGATGCACAAAATTGGTTAAAAACCCTAATTGGACAAGAATTAGCCTAGGGAGGACGAAAATGACCTAATTGTTCATCCAATGACACAAAAAACCTATCGGATGCACAAGATTGGTTAGAAACCCTAATTGAACAAGATTAAGTGTAGGAAGGACGAAAATGACCTAAATGTTCATCCAATGACACAAAACACCTATTGGATGCACAAGATTGGTTAAAAACCCTAATTGGACAAGATTAAGTGTAGGGAGGACGAAAATGACCTAAATGTTCATCCAATGACACAAAAACACCTATCGGATGCACAAGATTGGTTAGAAACCCTAATTGAACAAGATTAAGTGTAGGGAGGACGAAAATGACCTAAATGTTCATCCAATGACACAAAACACCTACTGGATGCACAAGATTGGTTAAAAACCCTAATTGGAGAAGAATTAGCATAAGGAGGACGAAAATGACCTAAATGTTCATCCAATGACACAAAACACCTATTGGATGCACAAGATTGGTTAAAAACCCTAATTGGACAAGAATTATCATAGGGAGGACGAAAATGACGTAAATGTTCATCCAATGACACAAAAACACCTATCGGATGCACAAGATTGGTTAGAAACCCTAATTGAACAAGATTAAGTGTAGGGAGGACGAAAATGACCTAAATGTTCATCCAATGACACAAAACACCTACTGGATGCACAAGATTGGTTAAAAACCCTAATTGGATAAGAATTAGCATACGGATGACGAAAATGACCTAAATGTTCATCCAATGACACAAAACACCTATTGGATGCACAAGATTGGTTAAAAACCCTAATTGGACAAGAATTATCATAGGGAGGACGAAAATGACCTAATTGTTCATCCAATGACACAAAAACACCTGTCGGATGCACAAGATTGGTCAGAAACCCTAATTGAACAAGATTAAGTGTAGGGAGGACGAAAATGACCTAAATGTTCATCCAATGACACAAAACACCTATTGGATGCACAAGATTGCTTAAAAACCCTAATTGGACAAGATTAAGTTTAGGGAGGACGAAAATGACCCAAATGTTCATCCAATGACACAAAACACCTATTGGATGCACAAGATTGGTTAAAAACCCTAATTGGACAAGATTAAGTTTAGGGAGGACGAAAATGACCTAAATGTTCATCCAATGACACAAAACACCTATTGGATGCACAAGATTGGTTAAAAACCCTAATTGGACAAGAATTATCATAGGGAGGACGAAAATGACCTAATTGTTCATCCAATGACACAAAAACACCAATTGGATGCAGAAGAATTGTTAGAAACCCAAATTGGACAAGATAAAGTGTAGGGAGGACGAAAATGACCTAAATGCTCATCCAATGACCCAAAACACCTATTGGATGCATAAGATTGGTTAAAAACCAAAATTGGACAAGATTAAGTGTAGGGAGAACGAAAATGATGTAAATATTCGTCCAATGATACAAAACACCTATTGGATGCACAAGATTGGTTAAAAACCCTAATTGGACAAGAATTATCCTAGGGGGGACGAAAATGATCTAATTGTTCATCCAATTACACAAAAAAACCAATTGGATACACAAGATTGGTTAAAAACCCTAATTAGACAAGATTAAGTGTAGGGATGACGAAAATGACCTAAATATTCATCCAATGACACAAAACACCTATTGGATGCACAAGATTGGTTAAAAACCCTAATTGGACAAGATTAAGTGTAGGGAGGACGAAAATGACCTAAATGTTCATCCAATGACACAAAACACCTATTGGATGCACAAGATTGGTTAAAAACCCTAATTGGACAAGAATTATCCTAGGGAGGACGAAAATGACATAATTGTTCATCCAATGACACAAACACACCTATTGGATGCACAAGATTGGTTAGAAACCCTAATTGGACAAGGTTAAGTTTAGGTAGGACGAAAATTACCTAAATGTTCATCCAATGACACAAAACACCTATTGGATGCACAAGATTGGTTAAAAGCCCTAATTGGACAAGAATTATCCTAGGGAGAACCAAAATGACCAAATTGTTCATCCAATGACACAAACACACCTATTGGATGCACAAGATTGGTTAGAAACCCTAATTGGACAAGGTTAAGTTTAGGGAGGACGAAAATGACGTAAATATTCGTCCAATGAGACAAAACACCTATTGGATGCACAAGATTGGTTAAAAACCCTAATTCGACAAGAATTAGCCTAGGGAAGACGAAAATGACCTAATTGTTCATCTAATGACACAAACACACCTATTGGATGCACAAGATTGGTTAAAAACCCTAATTGGATAAGAATTACCCTAGGGAGGACGAAAATGACCTAAATGTTCATCCAATAACACAAAACACCTATTGGATGCACAAGATTGGTTAAAAACCCTAATTGGACAAGATTAAGTGTAGGGAGGACGAAAATGACCTAAATGTTCATCCAATGACACAAAACACCTATTCGATGCACAAGAATGGTTAAAAACCCTAATTGGACAAGAATTATCATAGGGAGGACGAAAATGACCTAATTGTTCATCCAATGACACAAGAACACCAATTGGATGCAGAAGAATTGTTAGAAACCCTAATTGGACAAGATAAAGTGTAGGGAGGACGAAAATGACCTAAATGTTCATCCAATAAACCAAAACACCTATTGGATGCATAAGATTGGTTAAAAACCCAAATTGGAGAAGATTAAGTGTAGGGAGAACGAAAATGACGTAAATATTCGTCCAATGATACAAAACACCTATTGGATGCACAGGATTGATTAAAAACCCTAATTGGACAAGAATTATCCTAGGGAGGACGAAAATGATCTAATTGTTCATCCAATTACACAAAAACACCAATTGGATACACAAGATTGGTTAAAAACCCTAATTAGACAACATTAAGTGTAGGGATGACGAAAAGGACCTAAATATTCATTCAATGACACAAAACACCTATTGGATGCACAAGATTGGTTAAAAACCCTAATTGGACAAGATTAAGTGTAGGGAGGACGAAAATGACCTAATTGTTCATCCAATGACACAAAAACACCAATTGGATGCACAAGAATTGTTAGAAACCCTAATTGGACAAGAAAAAGTGTAGGGAGGACGAAAATGACCTAAATGATCATCCAATGACACAAAACACCTATTGGATGCACAAGATTGGTTAAAAACCCTAATTGGACAAGAATTAGCCTAGGGAGGACGAAAATGACCTAATTGTTCATCCAATGAGACAAACACACCTATTGGATGCACAAGATTGGATAGAAACCCTAATTGGACAAGGTTAAGTTTAGGGAGGACGAAAATGACCTAAATATTCGTCCAATGATACAAAACACCAATTGGATGCACAAGATTGGTTAAAAACCCTAATTGGAATACATTAAGTGTAGGGATGACGAAAATGACCTAAATATTCATCCAATGACACAAAACACCTATTGGATGCACAAGATTGGTTAAAAACCCTAATTGGACAAGATAAAGTGTAGGGAGGACGAAAATGACCTAAATGTTCATCCAATGACACAAAACACTTATTGGATGCACAAGATTGGTTAAAAACCCTAATTAGACAAGATTAAGTGTAGGGATGAAGAAGATAACCTAAATATTCATCCAATGACACAAAACACCTATTGGATGCACAAGATTGGTTAAAAACCCTAATTGGACAAGATAAAGTGTAGGGAGGACGAAAATGACCTAAATGTTCATCCAATGACACAAAACACGTATTGGATGCACAAGATTGGTTAAAAACCCTAATTAGAAAAGATTAAGTGTAGGGATGACGAAAATGACCTAAATATTCATCCAATGACACAAAACACCTATTGGATGCACAAGATTGGTTAAAAACCCTAATTGGACAAGATTAAGTGTAGGGAGGACGAAAATGACCTAAATGTTCATCCAATGACACAAAACACCTATTGGATGCACAAGATTGGTTAAAAACCCTAATTGGACAAGAATTAGCCTAGGGAGGACGAAAATGACCTAAATGTTCATCCCATGACACAATAACAACTAATGGATGCACAAGATTGGTTAAAAACCCTAATTAGACAAGAATTAGCCTAGGGACGACGAAAATGACCTAAATGTTCATCCAATGAAACAAAACACCTATTGGATGCACAAGATTGGTTAAAAACCCTAATTGGACTACATTAAGTGTAGGGAGGACGAAAATGACCTAAATGTTCATCCAATGACACAAAACTCCTATTGGATGCACAAGATTGGTTAAAAACCCTAATTGGACAAGAATTAGCCTAGGGAGGACGAAAATGACCTAAATGTTCATCCAATGACACAAAACACCTATTGGATGCACAAGATTGGTTAAAAACCCTAATTGGACAAGATTAAGTGTAGGGAGGACGAAAATGACCTAAATGTTCATCCAATGACACAAAACACCTATTGGATGCAGAACATTGGTTAGAAACCCTAATTGGACAAGATTAAGTTTAGGGAGGACGAAAATGACCTAATTGTTCATCTAATGACACAAAACACCTATTGGATGCATAAGATTTGTTAAAAACCCTAAATGTACAAGATTAAGTGTAGGGAGGACGAAAATGACCTAATGTTCATCCAATGACACAAAAGCACCTAATGGATGCACTAGATTGGATAAAAACCCTAATTGGACAATAATTAGCCTAGGGAGGACGAAAATGATCTAAATGTTCATCTAATGACACAAAACACCTATTGGATGCACAAGATTGGTTAAAAACCCTAATTGGACTACATTAAGTGTAGGGAGGACGAAAATGACCTAAATGTTCATCCAATGACACAAAACACCTATTGGATGCACAAGATTGGTTAAAAACCCTAATTGGACAAGAATTAGCCTAGGGAGGACGAAAATGACGTAAATGTTCATCCAATGACACAAAACACCTATTGGATGCACAAGATTGGTTAAAAACCCTAATTGGACAAGATTAAGTGTAGGGAGGACGAAAATGACCTAAATGTTCATCCAATGACACAAAACACCTATTGGATGCACAAGATTGGTTAAAAACCCTAATTGGACATGAATTAGCCTAGGGAGGACGAAAATGACCTAATTGTTCATCCAATGACACAAAGCACCTATTGGATGCACAAGATTGGTTAGAAACATTAATTGGACAAGAATTAGCCTAGGGAGGACGAAAATGACCTAATTGTTCATCCAAAGACACAAAAACACCTATTGGATGCACAAGATTGGTTAGAAACCCTAATTGGACAAGATTAAGTGTAGGGAGGACGAAAATGACCTAAATGTTCATCCAATGACACAAAACACCTATTGGATGCACAAGATTGGTTAAAAACCCTAATTGGACAAGAATTAGCCTAGGGAGGACGAAAATGACCTAATTGTTCATCCAATGACACAAACACAACTATTGGATGCACAAGATTAGTTAGAAACCATAATTGGATAAGCATAAGCCTAGGGAGGTCGAAAATGACCTAATTGTTCATCCAATGACACAAACACAACTATTGGATGCTCAAGATTGGTTAGAAACCCTAATTGGACAAGGATAAGCCTAGGGAGGATGAAAATGACCTAATAGTTCATCCAATGACACAAAACACCTATTGGATGCACAAGATTGGTTAAAAACCCTAATTGGACAAGAATTAGCCTAGGGAGGACGAAAATGACCTAAATGTTCATCCAATGACACAAAACACCTATTGGATGCACAAGATTGGTTAAAAACCCTAATTGGACAAGAATTATCCTAGGGAGAACGAAAATGACCTAATTGTTCATCCAATGACACAAACACACCTATTGGATGCACAAGATTGGTTAGAAACCCTAATTGGACAAGGTTAAGTTTAGGGAGGACGAAAATGACGTAAATATTCGTCCAATGATACAAAACACCTATTGGATGCACAAGATTGGTTAAAAACCCTAATTCGACAAGATTAAGTGTAGGGATGACGAAAATGACCTAAATATTCATCCAATGACACAAAACACCTATTGGATGCACAAGATTGGTTAAAAACCCTAATTAGACAAGATTAAGTGTAGGGAGGACGAAAATGACCTAAATGTTCATCCAATGACACAAAACACCTATTGGATGCACAAGATTGGTTAAAAACCCTAATTGGACAAGAATTATCCTAGGGAGAACGAAAATGACCTAATGGTTCATCCAATGACACAAACACACCTATTGGATGCACAAGATTGGTTAGAAACCCTAATTGGACAAGATAAAGTGTAGGGAGGACGAAAATGACCTAAATGTTCATCCAATGACACAAAACACCTATTGGATGCACAAGATTGGTTAAAAACCCTAATTGGACAAGATTAAGTTTAGGGAGGACGAAAATGACCTAATTGTTCATCCAATGACACAAAACACCTATTGGATGCACAAGATTGGTTAAAAACCCTAATTGGACAAGATTAAGGGTAGGGAGGACGAAAATGACCTAAATGTTCATCCAATGACACAAAACACCTATTGGATGCACAAGATTGGTTAAAAACCCTAATTGGACAAGCATTATCATAGGGAGGACGAAAATGACCTAATTGTTCATCCAATGACACAAAAACACCAATTGGATGCAGAAGAATTGTTAGAAACCCTAATTGGACAAGATAAAGTGTAGGGAGGACGAAAATGACCTAAATGTTCATCCAATGACCCAAAACACCTATTGGATGCATAAGATTGGTTAAAAACCCAAATTGGAGAAGATTAAGTGTAGGGAGAACGAAAATGACGTAAATATTCGTCCAATGATACAAAACACCTATTGGATGCACAGGATTGGTTAAAAACCCTAATTGGACAAGAATTATCCTAGGGAGGACGAAAATGATCTAATTGTTCATCCAATTACACAAAAACACCAATTGGATACACAAGATTGGTTAAAAACCCTAATTAGACAAGATTAAGTGTAGGGATGACGAAAATGACCTAAATATTCATCCAATGACACAAAACACCTATTGGATGCACAAGATTGGTTAAAAACCCTAATTGGACAAGATTAAGTGTAGGGAGGACGAAAATGACCTAAATGTTCATCCAATGCACAAAACACCTATTGGATGCACAAGATTGGTTAAAAACCCTAATTGGACAAGAATTATCCTAGGGAGGACGAAAATGACCTAATTGTTCATCCAATGACACAAACACACCTATTGGATGCACAAGATTGGTTAGAAACCCTAATTGGACAAGGTTAAGTTTAGGGAGGACGAAAATGATGTAAATATTCGTCCAATGATACAAAACACCTATTGGATGCACAGGATTGGTTAGAAACCCTAATTGGACAAGATAAAGTGTAGGGAGGACGAAAATGACCTAAATGTTCATCCAATGACACAAAACACTTATTGGATGCACAAGATTGGTTAAAAACCCTAATTAGACAAGATTAAGGGTAGGGAGGACGAAAATGACCTAAATATTCATCCAATGACACAAAACACCTATTGGATGCACAAGATTGGTTAAAAACCCTAATTGGACAAGATTAAGTGTAGGGAGGACGAAAATGACCTAAATGTTCATCCAATGACACAAAACACCTATTGGATGCACAAGATTGGTTAAAAACCCTAATTGGACAAGAATTATCCTAGGGAGAACGAAAATGACCTAATTGTTCATCCAATGACACAAACACACCTATTGGATGCACAAGATTGGTTAAAAACCCTAATTGGACAAGATTAAGTGTAGGGAGGACGAAAATGACCTAAATGTTCATCCAATGACACAAAACACCTATTGGATGCACAAGATTGGTTAAAAACCCTAATTGGACAAGAATTATCCTAGGGAGGACAAAAATGATCTAATTGTTCATCCAATTACACAAAAACACTAATTGGATACACAAGATTGGTTAAAAAACCTAATTAGATAAGGTTAAGTGTAGGGATGACGAAAATGACCTAAATATTCATCCAATGACACAAAACACCTATTGGATGCACAAGATTGGTTAAAAACCCTAATTGGACAAGATAAAGTGTAGGGAGGACGAAAATGACCTAAATGTTCATCCAATGACACAAAATACGTATTGGATGCACAAGATTGGTTAAAAACCCTAATTAGACAAGATTAAGTGTAGGGATGACGAAAATGACCTAAATATTCATCCAATGACACAAAACACCTATTGGATGCACAAGATTGGTTAAAAACCCTAATTGGACAAGATAAAGTGTAGGGAGGACGAAAATGACCTAAATGTTCATCCAATGACACAAAACACTTATTGGATGCACAAGATTGGTTAAAAACCCTAATTAGACAAGATTAAGGGTAGGGATGACGAAAATGACCTAAATATTCGTCCAATGATACAAAACACCTATTGGATGCACAAGATTGGTTAAAAACCCTAATTGGACAAGATAAAGTGTAGGGAGGTCGAAAATGACCTAAATGTTCATCCAATGACACAAAACACTTATTGGATGCACAAGATTGGTTAAAAACCCTAATTAGACAAGATTAAGTGTAGGGATGACGAAAATGACCTATATATTCATCCAATGACACAAAACACCTATTGGATGCACAAGATTGGTTAAAAACCCTAATTGGATAAGAATTATCCTAGGGAGAACGAAAATGACCTAATTGTTCATCCAATGACACAAAACACCTATTGGATGCACCAGATTGGTTAGAAACCCTAATTGGACAAGATTAAGTGTAGGGAGGACGAAAATGACCTAAATGTTCATCCAATGACACAAAACACCTATTGGATGCACAAGATTGGTTAAAAACCCTAATTGGACAAGAATTATCCTAGGGAGAACCAAAATGACCAAATTGTTCATCCAATGACACAAACACACCTATTGGATGCACCAGATTGGTTAGAAACCCTAATTGGACAAGGTTAAGTGTAGGGAGGACGAAAATGACCTAAATGTTCATCCAATGACACAAAACACCTATTGGATGCACAAGATTGGTTAAAAACCCTAATTGGACAAGAATTATCCTAGGGAGAACCAAAATGACCAAATTGTTCATCCAATGACACAAACACACCTATTGGATGCACAAGATTGGTTAGAAACCCTAATTGGACAAGGTTAAGTTTAGGGAGGACGAAAATGACGTAAATATTCGTCCAATGAGACAAAACACCTATTGGATGCACAAGATTGGTTAAAAACCCTAATTCGACAAGAATTAGCCTAGGGAAGACGAAAATGACCTAATTGTTCATCCAATGACACAAACACACCTATTGGATGCACAAGATTGGTTAAAAACCCTAATTGGATAAGAATTACCCTAGGGAGGACGAAAATGACCTAAATGTTCATCCAATGACACAAAACACCTATTGGATGCACAAGATTGGTTAAAAACCCTAATTGGACAAGAATTATCCTAGGGAGGACAAAAATGATCTAATTGTTCATCCAATTACACAAAAACACCAATTGGATACACAAGATTGGTTAAAAAACCTAATTAGATAAGGTTAAGTGTAGGGATGACGAAAATGACCTAAATATTCATCGAATGACACAAAACACCTATTGGATGCACAAGATTGGTTAAAAACCCTAATTGGACAAGATAAAGTGTCGGGAGGACGAAAATGACCTAATTGTTCATCCAATGACACAAAACACGTATTGGATGCACAAGATTGGTTAAAAACACTAATTAGACAAGATTAAGTGTAGGGATGACGAAAATGACCTAAATATTCATCCAATGACACAAAACACCTATTGGATGCACAAGATTGGTTAAAAACCCTAATTGGACAAGATAAAGTGTAGGGAGGACGAAAATGACCTAAATGTTCATCCAATGACACAAAACACTTATTGGATGCACAAGATTGGTTAAAAACCCTAATTAGACAAGATTAAGGGTAGGGATGACGAAAATGACCTAAATATTCGTCCAATGACACAAAACACCTATTGGATGCACAAGATTGGTTAAAAACCCTAATTGGACAAGATAAAGTGTAGGGAGGACGAAAATGACCTAAATGTTCATCCAATGACACAAAACACCTATTGGATGCACAAGATTGGTTAAAAACCCTAATTGGACAAGATAAAGTGTAGGGAGGACGAAAATGACCTAAATGTTCATCCAATGACACAAAACACCTATTGGATGCACAAGATTGGTTAAAAACCCTAATTGGACAAGAATTAGCATAGGGAGGACGAAAATGACCTAATTGTTCATCCAATGACACAAAAACACCAATTGGATGCACAAGATTGGTTAGAAACCCTAATTGGACAAGATAAAGTTTAGGGAGGACGAAAATGACCTAAATGTTCATCCAATGACACAAAACATCTATTGGATGCACAAGATTGGTTAAAAACCCTAATTGGACAAGAATTATCATAGGGAGGACCAAAATGACCTAATTGTTCATCCAATGACACAAAAACACCAATTGGATGCACAAGATTGGTTAGAAACCCTAATTGGAAAAGATAAAGTGTAGGGAGGACGAAAATAACCTAAAATGTTCATCCAATGACACAAAACACCTATTGGATGCACAAGATTGGTTAAAAACCCTAATTGGACAAGAATTATCATAGGGAGGACGAAAATGACCTAATTGTTCATCCAATGACACAAAAACACCAATTGGATGCAGAAGAATTGTTAGAAACCCAAATTGGACAAGATAAAGTGTAGGGAGGACGAAAATGACCTAAATGCTCATCCAATGACCCAAAACACCTATTGGATGCATAAGATTGGTTAAAAACCAAAATTGGACAAGATTAAGTGTAGGGAGAACGAAAATGATGTAAATATTCGTCCAATGATACAAAACACCTATTGGATGCACAAGATTGGTTAAAAACCCTAATTGGACAAGAATTATCCTAGGGGGGACGAAAATGATCTAATTGTTCATCCAATTACACAAAAACACCAATTGGATACACAAGATTGGTTAAAAACCCTAATTAGACAAGATTAAGTGTAGGGAGGACGAAAATGACCTAATTGTTCATCCAATGACACAAAAACACCTATTGGATGCACAAGATTGGTTAAAAACCCTAATTGGACAAGATAAAGTGTAGGGAGGACGAAAATGACCTAAATGTTCATCCAATGACACAAAACACTTATTGGATGCACAAGATTGGTTAAAAACCCTAATTAGACAAGATTAAGTGTAGGGATGACGAAAATGACCTAAATATTCATCCAATGACACAAAACACCTATTGGATGCACAAGATTGGTTAAAAACCCTAATTGGACAAGATTAAGTGTAGGGAGGACGAAAATGACCTAAATGTTCATCCAATGACACAAAACACCTATTGGATGCACAAGATTGGTTAAAAACCCTAATTAGACAAGAATTATCCTAGGGAGAACGAAAATGACCTAATTGTTCATCCAATGACACAAACACACCTATTGGATGCACAAGATTGGTTAGAAACCCTAATTGGACAAGGTTAAGTTTAGGGAGGACGAAAATGACGTAAATATTCGTCCAATGATACAAAACACCTATTGGATACACAAGATTGGTTAAAAACCCTAATTCGACAAGAATTAGCCTAGGGAAGACGAAAATGACCTAATTGTTCATCCAATGACAGAAAAACACCAATTGGATGCACAAGATTGGTTAAAAACCCTTATTGGATAAGAATTAGCCTAGGGAGGACGAAAATGACCTAAATGTTCATCCAATGACACAAAACACCTATTGGATGCACAAGATTGGTTAAAAACCCTAATTGGACAAGATTAAGTGTAGGGAGGACGAAAATGACCTAAATGTTCATCCAATGACACAAACACACCTATTGGATGCACAAGATTGGTTAGAAACCCTAATTGGACAAGGTTAAGTTTAGGGAGGACGAAAATGACGTAAATATTCGTCCAATGATACAAAACACCTATTGGATGCACAAGATTGGTTAAAAACCCTAATTGGACAAGAATTAGCCTAGGAAGGACGAAAATGACCTAAATGTTCATCCAATGACACAAAACACCTATTGGATGCACAAGATTGGTTAAAAACCCTAATTGGACAAGATTAAGTGTAGGGAGGACGAAAATGACCTAAATGTTCATCCAATGACACAAAACACCTATTGGATGCACAAGATTGGTTAAAAACCCTAATTGGACAAGAATTATCCTAGGGAGAACGAAAATGACCTAATGGTTCATCCAATGACACAAACACACCTATTGGATGCACAAGATTGGTTAGAAACCCTAATTGGACAAGATAAAGTGTAGGGAGGACGAAAATGACCTAAATGTTCATCCAATGACACAAAACACCTATTGGATGCACAAGATTGGTTAAAAACCCTAATTAGACAAGATTAAGTGTAGGGATGACGAAAATGACATAAATATTCATCCAATGACACAAAACACCTATTGGATGCACAAGATTGGTTAAAAACCCTAATTGGACAAGATTAAGTGTAGGGAGGACGAAAATGACCTAAATGTTCATCCAATGACACAAAACACCTATTGGATGCACAAGATTGGTTAAAAACCCTAATTGGACAAGAATTATCCTAGGGAGGACGAAAACGATCTAATTGTTCATCCAATTACACAAAAACACCAATTGGATACACAAGATTGGTTAAAAACCCTAATTAGACAAAGTAGACAAAGTTAAGTGTAGGGATGACGAAAATGACCTAAATATTCATCCAATGACACAAAACACCTATTGGATGCACAAGATTGGTTAAAAACCCTAATTGGACAAGGTTAAGTGTAGGGAGGACGAAAATGACCTAAATGTTCATCCAATGACACAAAACACTTATTGGATGCACAAGATTGGTTAAAAACCCTAATTAGACAAGATTAAGTGTAGGGATGACGAAAATGACCTAAATATTCATCCAATGACACAAAACTCCTATTGGATGCACAAGATTGGTTAGAAACCCTAATTGGACAAGATAAAGTGTAGGGAGGACGAAAATGACCTAAATGTTCATCCAATGACAAAAAACACTTATTGGATGCACAAGATTGGTTAAAAACCCTAATTAGACAAGATTGAGTGTAGGGATGACGAAAATGACCTAAATATTCATCCAATGACACAAAACACCTATTGGATGCACAAGATTGGTTAAAAACCCTAATTGGACAAGATTAAGTGTAGGGAGGACGAAAATGACCTAAATGTTCATCCAATGACACAAAACACCTATTGGATGCACAAGATTGGTTAAAAACCCTAATTGGACAAGAATTATCATAGGGAGGACGAAAATGACCTAATTGTTCATCCAATGATACAAAAACACCAATTGGATGCACAAGAATTGTTAGAAACCCTAATTGGACAAGATAAAGTGTAGGGAGGACGAAAATGACCTAAATGTTCATCCAATGACACAAAACACTTATTGGATGCACAAGATTGGTTAAAAACCCTAATTAGACAAGATTAAGTGTAGGGATGACGAAAATGACCTAAATATTCATTCAATGACACAAAACACCTATTGGATGCACAAGATTGGTTAAAAACCCTAATTGGACAAGATTAAGTGTAGGGAGGACGAAAATGACCTAAATGTTCATCCAATGACACAAAACACCTATTGGATGCACAAGATTGGTTAAAAACCCTAATTGGATAAGAATTATCCTAGGGAGAACGAAAATGACCTAATTGTTCATCCAATGACAAAAACACACCTATTGGATGCACAAGATTGGTTAGAAACCCTAATTGGACAAGGTTAAGTTTAGGGAGGACGAAAATGACGTAAATATTCGTCCAATGATACAAAACACCTATTGGATGCACAAGATTGGTTAAAAACCCTAATTCGACAAGAATTAGCCTAGGGAAGACGAAAATGACCTAATTGTTCATCCAATGACACAAACACACCTATTGGATGCACAAGATTGGTTAAAAACCCTAATTGGACAAGATAAAGTGTAGGGAGGACGAAAATGACCTAAATGTTCATCCAATGACACAAAACACTTATTGGATGCACAAGATTGGTTAAAAACCCTAATTAGACAAGATTAAGTGTAGGGATGACGAAAATGACCTATATATTCATCCAATGACACAAAACACCTATTGGATGCACAAGATTGGTTAAAAACCCTAATTGGATAAGAATTATCCTAGGGAGAACGAAAATGACCTAATTGTTCATCCAATGACACAAACACACCTATTGGATGCACAAGATTGGTTAGAAACCCTAATTGGACAAGGTTAAGTTTAGGGAGGACGAAAATGATGTAAATATTCGTCCAATGATACAAAACACCTATTGGATGCACAAGATTGGTTAAAAACCCTAATTCGACAAGAATTAGTCTAGGGAAGACGAAAATGACCTAATTGTTCATCCAATGACACAAACACACCTATTGGATGCACAAGATTGGTTAAAAACCCTAATTGGATAATAATTAGCCTAGGGAGGACGAAAATGACCTAAATGTACATCCAATGACACAAAACACCTATTGGATACACAAGATTGGTTAAAAACCCTAATTGGACAAGATTAAGTGTAGGGAGGACGAAAATGACCTAAATGTTCATCCAATGACACAAAACACCTATTGGATGCACAAGATTGGTTAAAAACCCTAATTGGACAAGATTAAGTGTAGGGAGGACGAAAATGAGCTAAATGTTCATCCAATGACACAAAACACCTATTGGATGCACAAGATTGGTTAAAAACCCTAATTGGACAAGAATTATCCTAGGGAGAACGAAAATGACCTAATGGTTCATCCAATGACACAAACACACCTATTGGATGCACAAGATTGGTTAGAAACCCTAATTGGACAAGATAAAGTGTAGGGAGGACGAAAATGACCTAAATGTTCATCCAATGGCACAAAACACCTATTGGATGCACAAGATTGGTTAAAAACCCTAATTGGACAAGAATTATCCTAGGGAGGACAAAAATGATCTAATTGTTCATCCAATTACACAAAAACACCAATTGGATACACAAGATTGGTTAAAAAACCAAATTAGATAAGGTTAAGTGTAGGGATGACGAAAATGACCTAAATATTCATCGAATGACACAAAACACCTATTGGATGCACAAGATTGGTTAAAAACCCTAATTGGACAAGATAAAGTGTAGGGAGGACGAAAATGACCTAATTGTTCATCCAATGACACAAAACACGTATTGGATGCACAAGATTGGTTAAAAACACTAATTAGACAAGATTAAGTGTAGGGATGACGAAAATGACCTAAATATTCATCCAATGACACAAAACACCTATTGGATGCACAAGATTGGTTAAAAACCCTAATTGGACAAGATAAAGTGTAGGGAGGACGAAAATGACCTAAATGTTCATCCAATGACACAAAACACTTATTGGATGCACAAGATTGGTTAAAAACCCTAATTAGACAAGATTAAGGGTAGGGATGACGAAAATGACCTAAATATTCGTCCAATGATACAAAACACCTATTGGATGCACAAGATTGGTTAAAAACCCTAATTGGACAAGATAAAGTGTAGGGAGGTCGAAAATGACCTAAATGTTCATCCAATGACACAAAACACTTATTGGATGCACAAGATTGGTTAAAAACCCTAATTAGACAAGATTAAGTGTAGGGATGACGAAAATGACCTATATATTCATCCAATGACACAAAACACCTATTGGATGCACAAGATTGGTTAAAAACCCTAATTGGATAAGAATTATCCTAGGGAGAACGAAAATGACCTAATTGTTCATCCAATGACACAAAACACCTATTGGATGCACCAGATTGGTTAGAAACCCTAATTGGACAAGATTAAGTGTAGGGAGGACGAAAATGACCTAAATGTTCATCCAATGACACAAAACACCTATTGGATGCACAAGATTGGTTAAAAACCCTAATTGGACAAGAATTATCCTAGGGAGAACCAAAATGACCAAATTGTTCATCCAATGACACAAACACACCTATTGGATGCACAAGATTGGTTAGAAACCCTAATTGGACAAGGTTAAGTTTAGGGAGGACGAAAATGACGTAAATATTCGTCCAATGAGACAAAACACCTATTGGATGCACAAGATTGGTTAAAAACCCTAATTCGACAAGAATTAGCCTAGGGAAGACGAAAATGACCTAATTGTTCATCCAATGACACAAACACACCTATTGGATGCACAAGATTGGTTAAAAACCCTAATTGGACAAGATAAAGTGTAGGGAGGACGAAAATGACCTAAATGTTCATCCAATGACACAAAACACTTATTGGATGCACAAGATTGGTTAAAAACCCTAATTAGACAAGATAAAGTGTAGGGATGACGAAAATGACCTAAATATTCATCCAATGACACAAAACACCTATTGGATGCACAAGATTGGTTAAAAACCCTAATTGGACAAGATTAAGTGTAGGGAGGACGAAAATGACCTAAATGTTCATCCAATGACACAAAACACCTATTGGATGCACAAGATTGTTTAAAAACCCTAATTGGACAAGAATTATCATAGGGAGGACGAAAATGACCTAATTGTTCATCCAATGACACAAAAACACCAATTGGATGCACAAGAATTGTTAGAAACCCTAATTGGACAAGATAAAGTGTAGGGAGGACGAAAATGACCTAAGTGTTCATCCAATGACACAACACACCTATTGGATGCACAAGATTGGTTAAAAACCCTAATTGGACAAGAATTAGCCTAGGGAGGACGAAAATGACCTAATTGTTCATCCAATGACAAAAAAACACCTGTCGGATGCACAAGATTGGTCAGAAACCCTAATTGAATAAGATTAAGTGTAGGGAGGACGAAAATGATCTAAATGTTCATCCAATGACACAAAACACCTATTGGATGCACAAGATTGGTTAAAAACCCTAATTGGACAAGAATTATCATAGGGAGGACGAAAATGACCTAATTGTTCATCCAATGACACAAAAACACCAATTGGATGCACAAGATTGGTCAGAAACCCTAATTGGACAAGATAAAGTGTAGGGAGGACGAAAATGACCTAAATGTTCATCCAATGACACAAAACACCTATTGGATGCACAAGATTGGTTAAAAACCCTAATTGGACAAGAATTATCCTAGGGAGGACGAAAATGACCTAATTGTTCATCCAATGACACAAATACACCTATTGGATGCACAAGATTGGTTAGAAACCCTAATTGGACAATGTTAAGTTTAGGGAGGACGAAAATGACGTAAATATTCGTCCAATGATACAAAACACCTATTGGATGCACAAGATTGGTTAGAAACCCTAATTGGACAAGATAAAGTGTAGGGAGGACGAAAATGACCTAAATGTTCATCCAATGACACAAAACACGTATTGGATGCACAAGATTGGTTAAAAACCCTAATTAGACAAGATTAAGTGTAGGGATGACGAAAATGACCTAAATGTTCATCCAATGACACAAAACACCTATTGGATGCACAAGATTGGTTAAAAACCCTAATTGGACAAGATAAAGTGTAGGGAGGACGAAAATGACCTAAATGTTCATCCAATGAAACAAAACACTTATTGGATGCACAAGATTGGTTAAAAACCCTAATTAGACAAGATTAAGTGTAGGGATGACGAAAATGACCTAAATATTCATCCAATGACACAAAACACCTATTGGATGCACAAGATTGGTTAAAAACCCTAATTGGACAAGATTAAGTGTAGGGAGGACGAAAATGACCTAAATGTTCATCCAATGACACAAAACACCTATTGGATGCACAAGATTGGTTAAAAACCCTAATTGGACAAGAATTATCCTAGGGAGAACGAAAATGACCTAATTGTTCATCCAATGACACAAACACACCTATTGGATGCACAAGATTGGTTAGAAACCCTATTGGACAAGGTTAAGTTTAGGGAGGACGAAAATGACGTAAATATTCGTCCAATGATACAAAACACCTATTGGATGCACAAGATTGGTTAAAAACCCTAATTCGACAAGAATTAGCCTAGGGAAGACGAAAATGACCTAATTGTTCATCCAATGACACAAACACACCTATTGGATGCACAAGATTGGTTAAAAATCCTAATTGGATAAGAATTAGCCTAGGGAGGACGAAAATGACCTAAATGTTCATCCAATGACACAAAACACCTATTGGATGCACAAGATTGGTTAAAAACCCTAATTGGACAAGAATTATCATAGGGAGGACGAAAATGACCTAATTGTTCATCCAATGACACAAAAACACCAATTGGATGCAGAAGAATTGTTAGAAACCCTAATTGGACAAGATAAAGTGTAGGGAGGACGAAAATGACCTAAATGTTCATCCAATGACCCAAAACACCTATTGGATGCATAAGATTGGTTAAAAACCCAAATTGGACAAGATTAAGTGTAGGGAGAACGAAAATGACGTAAATATTCATCCAATGACACAAAACACCTATTGGATGCACAAGATTGGTTAAAAACCCTAATTGGACAAGATTAAGTGTAGGGAGGACGAAAATGACCTAAATGTTCATCCAATGACACAAAACACCTATTGGATGCACAAGATTGGTTAAAAACCCTAATTGGATAAGAATTATCCTAGGGAGAACGAAAATGACCTAATTGTTCATCCAATGACAAAAACACACCTATTGGATGCACAAGATTGGTTAGAAACCCTAATTGGACAAGGTTAAGTTTAGGGAGGACGAAAATGACGTAAATATTCGTCCAATGATACAAAACACCTATTGGATGCACAAGATTGGTTAAAAACCCTAATTCGACAAGAATTAGCCTAGGGAAGACGAAAATGACCTAATTGTTCATCCAATGACACAAACACACCTATTGGATGCACAAGATTGGTTAAAAACCCTAATTGGACAAGATAAAGTGTAGGGAGGACGAAAATGACCTAAATGTTCATCCAATGACACAAAACACTTATTGGATGCACAAGATTGGTTAAAAACCCTAATTAGACAAGATTAAGTGTAGGGATGACGAAAATGACCTAAGTATTCGTCCAATGATACAAAACACCTATTGGATGCACAAGATTGGTTAAAAACCCTAATTGGACAAGATAAAGTGTAGGGAGGACGAAAATGACCTAAATGTTCATCCAATGACACAAAACACTTATTGGATGCACAAGATTGGTTAAAAACCCTAATTAGACAAGATTAAGTGTAGGGATGAAGAAAATAACCTAAATATTCATCCAATGACACAAAACACCTATTGGATGCACAAGATTGGTTAAAAACCCTAATTGGACAAGATAAAGTGTAGGGAGGACGAAAATGACCTAAATGTTCATCCAATGACACAAAACACGTATTGGATGCACAAGATTGGTTAAAAACCCTAATTAGACAAGATTAAGGGTAGGGATGACGAAAATGACCTAAATATTCGTCCAATGATACAAAACACCTATTGGATGCACAAGATTGGTTAAAAACCCTAATTGGACAAGATAAAGTGTAGGGAGGACGAAAATGACCTAAATGTTCATCCAATGACACAAAACACTTATTGGATGCACAACATTGGTTAAAAACCCTAATTAGACAAGATTAAGTGTAGGGATGACGAAAATGACCTAAATATTCATCCAATGACACAAAACACCTATTGGATGCACAAGATTGGTTAAAAACCCTAATTGGACAAGATAAAGTGTAGGGAGGACGAAAATGACCTAAATGTTCATCCAATGACACAAAACACTTATTGGATGCACAAGATTGGTTAAAAACCCTAATTAGACAAGATTAAGGGTAGGGAGGACGAAAATGACCTAAATGTTCATCCAATGACACAAAACACCTATTGGATGCACAAGATTGGTTAAAAACCCTAATTGGACAAGAATTATCCTAGGGAGAACGAGAATGACCTAATGGTTCATCCAATGACACAAAACACGTATTGGATGCACAAGATTGGTTAAAAACCCTAATTAGACAAGATTAAGTGTAGGGATGACGAAAATGACCTAAATATTCATCCAATGACACAAAACACCTATTGGATGCACAAGATTGGTTAAAAACCCTAATTGGACAAGATTAAGTGTAGGGAGGACGAAAATGACCTAAATGTTCATCCAATGACACAAAACACCTATTGGATGCACAAGATTGGTTAAAAACCCTAATTGGACAAGAATTATAATTGGGAGGACGAAAATGACCTAATTGGTCATCCAATGACACAAAAACACCATTTGGATGCACAAGAATTGTTAGAAACCCTAATTGGACAAGATAAAGTGTAGGGAGGACGAAAATGACCTAAATGTTCATCCAATTACCCAAAACACCTATTGGATGCATAAGATTGGTTAAAAACCCAAATTGGACAAGATTAAGTGTAGGGAGAACGAAAATGACGTAAATATTCGTCCAATGATACAAAACACCTATTGGATGCACAAGATTGGTTAAAAACCCTAATTGGACAAGATTAAGTGTAGGGAGGACGAAAATGACCTAAATGTTCATCCAATGACACAAAACACCTATTGGATGCACAAGATTGGTTAAAAACCCTAATTGGACAAGAATTATCATAGGGAGGACGAAAATGACCTAATTGTTCATCCAATGATACAAAAACACCAATTGGATGCACAAGAATTGTTAGAAACCCTAATTGGACAAGATAAAGTGTAGGGAGGACGAAAATGAACTAAATGATCATCCAATGACACAAAACACCTATTGGATGAACAAGATTGGTTAAAAACCCTAATTGGACAAGAATTAGCCTAGGGAGGACGAAAATGACCTAATTGTTCATTCAATGACAGAAACACACCTATTGGATGCACAAGATTGGATAGAAACCCTAATTGGACAAGGTTAAGTTTAGGGAGGACGAAAATGACGTAAATATTCGTCCAATGATACAAAACACCTATTGGATGCACAAGATTGGTTAAAAACCCTAATTGGACAAGATTAAGTGTAGGGATGACGAAAATGACCTAAATATTCATCCAATGACACAAAACACCTATTGGATGCACAAGATTGGTTAAAAACCATAATTGGACAAGATAAAGTGTAGGGAGGACGAAAATGACCTAAATGATCATCCAATGACACAAAACACCTATTGGATGCACAAGATTGGTTAAAAACCCTAATTGAACAAGAATTAGCCTAGGGAGGACGAAAATGACCTAATTGTTCATTCAATGACACAAACACACCTATTGGATGCACAAGATTGGATAGAAACCCTAATTGGACAAGGTTAAGTTTAGGGAGGACGAAAATGACGTAAATATTCGTCCAATGATACAAAACACCTATTGGATGCACAAGATTGGTTAAAAACCCTAATTGGACAAGATTAAGTGTAGGGATGACGAAAATGACCTAAATATTCATCCAATGACACAAAACACCTATTGGATGCACAAGATTGGTTAAAAACCATAATTGGACAAGATAAAGTGGAGGGAGGACGAAAATGACCTAAATGTTCATCCAATGACACAAAACACTTATTGGATGCACAAGATTGGTTAAAACCCTAATTAGACAAGATTAAGTGTAGGGATGACGAAAATGACCTAAATATTCATTCAATGACACAAAACACCTATTGGATGCACAAGATTGGTTAAAAACCCTAATTGGACAAGATTAAGTGTAGGGAGGACGAAAATGACCTAAATGTTCATCCAATGACACAAAACACCTATTGGATGCACAAGATTGGTTAAAAACCCTAATTGGACAAGAATTATCCTAGGGAGAACGAAAATGACCTAATTGTTCATCCAATGACACAAACACACCTATTGGATGCACAAGATTGGTTAGAAACCCTAATTGGACAAGGTTAAGTTTAGGGAGGACGAAAATGACGTAAATATTTGTCCAATGATACAAAACACCTATTGGATGCACAAGATTGGTTAAAAACCCTAATTCGACAAGAATTAGCCTAGGGAAGACGAAAATGACCTAATTGTTCATCCAATGACACAAACACACCTATTGGATGCACAAGATTGGTTAAAAACCCTAATTGGATAAGAATTAGCCTAGGGAGGACGAAAATGACCTAAATGTTCATCCAATGACACAAAACACTTATTGGATGCACAAGATTGGTTAAAAACCCTAATTAGACAAGATTAAGTGTAGGGATGACGAAAATGACCTAAATATTCATCCAATGATACAAAACACCTATTGGATGCACAAGATTGGTTAAAAACCCTAATTGGACAAGATAAAGTGTAGGGAGGACGAAAATGACCTAAATGTTCATCCAATGACACAAAACACTTATTGGATGCACAAGATTGGTTAAAAACCCTAATTAGACAAGATTAAGTGTAGGGATGACGAAAATGACCTATATATTCATCCAATGACACAAAACACCTATTGGATGCACAAGATTGGTTAAAAACCCTAATTGGACAAGATTAAGTGTAGGGAGGACGAAAATGACCTAAATGTTCATCCAATGACACAAAACACCTATTGGATGCACAACATTGGTTAAAAACCCTAATTGGACAAGATTAAGTGTAGGGAGGACGAAAATGACCTAAATGTTCATCCAATGACACAAAACACCTATTGGATGCACAAGATTGGTTAAAAACCCTAATTGGACAAGATTAAGTGTAGGGGGGACAAAAATGACCTAAATGTTCATCCGATGACACAAAACACCTATTGGATGCACAAGATTGGTTAAAAACCCTAATTGGACAAGATTAAGTGTAGGGAGGACGAAAATGACCTAAATATTCATCCAATGACACAAAACACCTATTGGATGCACAAGATTGGTTAAAAAACCTAATTGGACAAGATTAAGTGTTGGGAGGACGAAAATGACCTAAATGTTCATCCAACGACACAAACACAACTATTGGATGCACAAGATTGGTTAAAAACCCTAATTGGATAAGAATTAGCCTAGGGAGGACGAAAAAGACGTAAGTGTCAATCCAATGACACAAAACTCCTATTGGATGCACAAGATTGGTTAAAAACCCTAATTGGACAAGATAAAGTGTAGGGAGGACGAAAATGACCTAAATGTTCATCCAATGACACAAAACACTTATTGGATGCACAAGATTGGTTAAAAACCCTAATTAGACAAGATTAAGTGTAGGGATGACGAAAATGACCTAAATATTCATCCAATGACACAAAACACCTATTGGATGCACAAGATTGGTTAAAAACCCTAATTGGACATGATTAAGTGTAGGGAGGACGAAAATGACCTAAATGTTCATCCAATGACACAAAACACCTATTGGATGCACAAGATTGGTTAAAAACCCTAATTGGACAAGAATTATCATAGGGAGGACGAAAATGACCTAATTGTTCATCCAATGACACAAAAACACCAATTGGATGCACAAGAATTGTTAGAAACCCTAATTGGACAAGATAAAGTGTAGGGAGGACGAAAATGACCTAAATGATCATCCAATGACACAAAACACTTATTGGATGCACAAGATTGGTTAAAAACCCTAATTAGACAAGATTAAGTGTAGGGATGACGAAAATGACCTAAATATTCATCCAATGACACAAAACACCTATTGGATGCACAAGATTGGTTAAAAACCCTAATTGGACAAGATTAAGTGTAGGGAGGACGAAAATGACCTAAATGTTCATCCAATGACACAAAACACCTATTGGATGCACAAGATTGGTTAAAAACCCTAATTGGACAAGAATTATAATAGGGAGGACGAAAATGACCTAATTGTTCATCCAATGACACAAAAACACCAACTGGATGCACAAGATTGGTTAGAAACCGTAATTTGACAAGATAAAGTGTCGGGAGGACGAAAATGACCTAAATGATCATCCAATGACACAAAACACCTATTGGATGCACAAGATTGGTTAAAAACCCTAATTGGACAAGAATTAGCCTAGGGAGGACGAAATAGACCTAATTGTTCATCCAATGACACAAACACACCTATTGGATGCACAAGATGGGATAGAAACCCTAATTGGACAAGGTTAAGTTTAGGGAGGACGAAAATGACGTAAATATTCGTCCAATGATACAAAACACCTATTGGATGCACAAGATTGGTTAAAAACCCTAATTGGACAAGAATTATCCTAGGGAGGACGAAAATGATCTAATTGTTCATCCAATTACACAAAAACACCAATTGGATACACAAGATTGGATAAAAACCCTAATTAGACAAGATTAAGTGTAGGGATGACGAAAATGACCTAAATATTCATCCAATGACACAAAACACCTATTGGCTGCACAAGTTTGGTTAAAAACCCTAATTGGACAAGATTAAGTGTAGGAAGGACGAAAATGACCTAAATGTTCATCCAATGACACAAAACACCTATTGGATGCACAAGATTGGTTAAAAACCCTAATTGGACAAGAATTATCCTAGGGAGGACGAAAATGACCTAATTGTTCATCCAATGACACAAACACACCTATTGGATGCACAAGATTGGTTAGAAACCCTAATTGGACAAGGTTAAGTTTAGGGAGGACGAAAATGACGTAAATATTCGTCCAATGATACAAAACACCTATTGGATGCACAAGATTGGTTAAAAACCCTAATTGGACAAGAATTAGCCTAGGAAGGACGAAAATGACCTAAATGTTCATCCAATGACACAAAACACCTATTGGATGCACAAGATTGGTTAAAAACCCTAATTGGACAAGATTAAGTGTAGGGAGGACGAAAATGACCTAAATGTTCATCCAATGACACAAAACACCTATTGGATGCACAAGATTGGTTAAAAACCCTAATTGGACAAGAATTATCCTAGGGAGAACGAAAATGACCTAATGGTTCATCCAATGACACAAACACACCTATTGGATGCACAAGATTGGTTAGAAACCCTAATTGGACAAGATAAAGTGTAGGGAGGACGAAAATGACCTAATTGTTCATCCAATGACACAAAACACGTATTGGATGCACAAGATTGGTTAAAAACCCTAATTAGACAAGATTAAGTATAGGGATGACGAAAATGACCTAAATATTCATCCAATGACACAAAACACCTATTGGATGCACAAGATTGGTTAAAAACCCTAATTGGACAAGATAAAGTGTAGGGAGGACGAAAATGACCTAAATGTTCATCCAATGACACAAAACACCTATTGGATGCACAAGATTGGTTAAAAACCCTAATTGGACAAGATTAAGTGTAGGGAGGACGAAAATGACCTAAATGTTCATCCAATGACACAAAACACCTATTGGATGCACAAGATTGGTTAAAAACCCTAATTGGACAAGAATTATCATAGGGAGAACGAAAATGACCTAATGGTTCATCCAATGACACAAACACACCTATTGGATGCACAAGATTGGTTAGAAACCCTAATTGGACAAGATAAAGTGTAGGGAGGACGAAAATGACCTAAATGTTCATCCAATGGCACAAAACACCTATTGGATGCACAAGATTGGTTAAAAACCCTAATTGGACAAGAATTATCCAAGGGAGAACGAAAATGACCTAATTGTTCATCCAATGACACAAACACACCTATTGGATGCACAAGATTGGTTAAAAACCCTAATTGGACAAGATAAAGTGTAGGGAGGACGAAAATGACCTAAATGTTCATCCAATGACACAAAACACTTATTGGATGCACAAGATTTGTTAAAAACCCTAATTAGACAAGATTAAGTGTAGGGATGACGAAAATGACGTAAATATTCATCCAATGACACAAAACACCTATTGGATGCACAAGATTGGTTAAAAACCCTAATTGGACAAGATTAAGTGTAGGGAGGACGAAAATGACCTAAATGTTCATCCAATGACACAAAACACCTATTGGATGCACAAGATTGGTTAAAAACCCTAATTGGACAAGAATTATCATAGGGAGGACGAAAATGACTTAATTGTTCATCCATTGACACAAAAACACCAATTGGATGCACAAGAATTGTTAGAAACCCTAATTGGACAAGAATTATCCTAGGGAGGACGAAAATGACCTAAATGTTCATCCAATGACACAAAAACACCAATTGGATGCACAAGATTGGTTAGAAACCCTAATTGGATAAGATAAAGTGTAGGGAGGACGAAAATGACCTAAATGTTCATCCAATGACACAAAACACCTATTGGATGCACAAGATTGGTTAAAAACCCTAATTGGACAAGATTAAGTGTAGGGAGGACGAAAATGACCTAAATGTTCATCCAATGACACAAAACACCTATTGGATGCACAAGATTGGTTAAAAATCCTAATTGGACAAGAATTATCATAGGGAGGACGAAAATGACCTAATTGTTCATCCAATGACACAAAAACACCAATTGGATGCACAAGATTGGTTAGAAACCCTAATTGGAAAAGATAAAGTGTAGGGAGGACGAAAATGACCTAAAATGTTCATCCAATGACACAAAACACCTATTGGATGCACAAGATTGGTTAAAAACCCTAATTGGATAAGAATTAGCATAAGGAGGACGAAAATGACCTAAATGTTCATCCAATGACACAAAAACACCAATTGGATGCACAAGATTGATTAGAAACCCTAATTGAACAAGATTAAGTGTAGGGAGGACGAAAATGACCTAAATGTTCATCCAATGACACAAAACACCTATTGGATGCACACGATTGGTTAAGAACCATAATTGGATAAGATTAAGTTTAGGGAGGACGAAAATGACATAAATATTCATCCAATGACACAACACACCTATTGAATGAACACGATTGGTTAAAAACCCTAATTGGACAAGATTAAGTGTAGGGAGGACGAAAATGACCTAAATGTTCATCCAATGACACAAAAACACCTATCGGATGCACAAGATTGGTTAGAAACCCTAATTGAACAAGATTAAGTGTAGGGAAGACGAAAATGACCTAAATGTTCATCCAATGACACAAAACACCTACTGGATGCACAAGATTGGTTAAAAACCCTAATTGGATAAGAATTAGACTAAGGAGGACGAAAATGACCTAAATGTTCATCCAATGACACAAAACACCTATTGGATGCACAAGATTGGTTAAAAACCCTAATTGGACAAGAATTATCATAGGGAGGACGAAAATGACCTAATTGTTCATCCAATGACACAAAAACACCAATTGGATGCACAAGATTGGTTAGAAACCCTAATTGGAAAAGATAAAGTGTAGGGAGGACGAAAATGACCTAAAATGTTCATCCAATGACACAAAACACCTACTGGATGCACAAGATTGGTTAATAACCCTAATTGGACAAGATTAAGTTCAGGGAGGACGAAAATGACCTAAATGTTCATCCAATGACACAAAACACCTATTGGATGCACAAGATTGGTTAAAAACCCTAATTGGACAAGAATTATCATAGGGAGGACGAAAATGACCTAATTGTTCATCCAATGACACAAAAACACCAATTGGATGCACAAGATTGGTTAGAAACCCTAATTAGAAAAGATAAAGTGTAGGGAGGACGAAAATGACCTAAAATTTTCATCCAATGACACAAAACACCTATTGGATGCACAAGATTGGTTAAAAACCCTAATTGGACAAGAATTATCATAGGGAGGACGAAAATGACCTAATTGTTCATCCAATGACACAAAAACACCAATTGGATGCACAAGAATTGTTAAAAACCCTAGTTGGACAAGAATTATCCTAGGGAGGACGAAAATGACCTAAATGTTCATCCAATGACACAAAAACACCAATTGGATGCACAAGATTGGTTAGAAACCCTAATTGGATAAGATAAAGTGTAGGGAGGACGAAAATGACCTAAATGTTCATCCAATGACACAAAATACCTATTGGATGCACAAGATTGGTTAAAAACCCTAATTGGACAAGATTAAGTGTAGGGAGGACGAAAATGACCTAAATGTTCATCCAATGACACAAAACACCTATTGGATGCACAAGATTGGTTAAAAACCCGAATTGGACAAGATTAAGTGTAGGGAGGACGAAAATGACCTAAATGTTCATCCAATGACACAAAACACCTATTGGATGCACAAGATTGGTTAAAAACCCTAATTGGACAAGATTAAGTGTAGGGAGGACGAAAATGACCTAAATGTTCATCCAATGACACAAAAACACCTATCGGATGCACAAGATTGGTTAGAAACCCTAATTGAATAAGATTAAGTGTAGGGAGGACGAAAATGACCTAAATGTTCATCCAATGACACAAAACACCTATTGGATGCACAAGATTGGTTAAAAACCCTAATTGGACAAGATTAAGTGTAGGGAGGACGAAAATGACCTAAATGGTCATCCAATGACACAAAACACCTATTGGATGCACAAGATTGGTTAAAAACCCTAATTGGACAAGAATTATCCTAGGGAGGACGAAAATGACCTAATTGTTCATCCAATGACACAAACACACCTATTGGATGCACAAGATTGGTTAGAAACCCTAATTGGACAAGGTTAAGTTTAGGGAGGACGAAAATGACGTAAATATTCATCTAATGATACAAAACACCTATTGGATGTACAAGATTGGTTAGAAACCCTAATTGGAGAAGATAAAGTGTAGGGAGGACGAAAATGACCTAAATGTTCATCCAATGACACAAAACACTTATTGGATGCACAAGATTGGTTAAAAACCCTAATTAGACAAGATTAAGTGTAGGGATGACGAAAATGACCTAAATATTCGTCCAATGATACATAACACCTATTGGATGCACAAGATTGGTTAAAAACCCTAATTGGACAAGATAAAGTGTAGGGAGGACGAAAATGACCTAAATGTTCATCCAATGACACAAAACACTTATTGGATGCACAAGATTGGTTAAAAACCCTAATTAGACAAGATTGCACAAGATTGGTTAAAAACCCTAATTAGACAGGATTAAGTGTAGGGATGACGAAAATGACCTAAATATTCATCCAATGACACAAAACACCTATTGGATGCACAAGATTGGTTAAAAACCCTAATTGGACAAGATTAAGTGTAGGGAGGACGAAAATGACCTAAATGTTCATCCAATGACACAAAACACCTATTGGATGCACAAGATTGGTTAAAAACCCTAATTGGACAAGAATTATCATAGGGAGGACGAAAATGACCTAATTGTTCATCCAATGACACAAAAACACCAATTGGATGCAGAAGAATTGTTAGAAACCCAAATTGGACAAGATAAAGTGTAGGGAGTACGAAAATGACCTAAATGCTCATCCAATGACCCAAAACACCTATTGGATGCATAAGATTGGTTAAAAACCAAAATTGGACAAGATTAAGTGTAGGGAGAACGAAAATGATGTAAATATTCGTCCAATGATACAAAACACCTATTGGATGCACAAGATTGGTTAAAAACCCTAATTGGACAAGAATTATCCTAGGGGGGACGAAAATGATCTAATTGTTCATCCAATTACACAAAAACACCAATTGGATACACAAGATTGGTTAAAAACCCTAATTAGACAAGATTAAGTGTAGGGATGACGAAAATGACCTAAATATTCATCCAATGACACAAAACACCTATTGGATGCACAAGATTGGTTAAAAACCCTAATTAGACAAGATTAAGTGTAGGGAGGACGAAAATGACCTAAATGTTCATCCAATGACACAAAACACCTATTGGATGCACAAGATTGGTTAAAAACCCTAATTGGATAAGAATTATCCTAGGGAGAACGAAAATGACCTAATTGTTCATCCAATGACACAAACACACCTATTGGATGCACAAGATTGGTTAGAAACCCTAATTGGACAAGGTTAAGTTTAGGGAGGACGAAAATGACGTAAATATTCGTCTAATGATACAAAACACCTATTGGATGCACAAGATTGGTTAAAAACCCTAATTCGACAAGAATTAGCCTAGGGAAGACGAAAATGACCTAATTGTTCATCCAATGACACAAACACACCTATTGGATGCACAAGATTGGTTAAAAACCCTAATTGGACAAGATAAAGTGTAGGGAGGACGAAAATGACCTAAATGTTCATCCAATGACACAAAACACTTATTGGATGCACAAGATTGGTTAAAAACCCTAATTAGACAAGATAAAGTGTAGGGATGACGAAAATGACCTAAATATTCATCCAATGACACAAAACACCTATTGGATGCACAAGATTGGTTAAAAACCCTAATTGGACAAGATTAAGTGTAGGGAGGACGAAAATGACCTAAATGTTCATCCAATGACACAAAACACCTATTGGATGCACAAGATTGTTTAAAAACCCTAATTGGACAAGAATTATCATAGGGAGGACGAAAATGACCTAATTGTTCATCCAATGACACAAAAACACCAATTGGATGCACAAGAATTGTTAGAAACCCTAATTGGACAAGATAAAGTGTAGGGAGGACGAAAATGTCCTAAATGATCATCCAATGACACAAAACACCTATTGGATGCACAAGATTGGTTAAAAACCCTAATTGGACAAGAATTAGCCTAGAGAGGACGAAAATGACCTAATTGTTCATCCAATGACACAAAACACCTATTGGATGCACAAGATTGGTTAAAAACCCTAATTGGACAAGATTAAGTGTAGGGAGGACGAAAATGACCTAAATGTTCATCCAATGACACAAAACACCTATTGGATGCACAAGATTGGTTAAAAACCCTAATTGGACAAGAATTATCCTAGGGAGAACGAAAATGACCTAATGGTTCATCCAATGACACAAACACACCTATTGGATGCACAAGATTGGTTAGAAACCCTAATTGGACAAGATAAAGTGTAGGGAGGACGAAAATGACCTAAATGTTCATCCAATGGCACAAAACACCTATTGGATGCACAAGATTGGTTAAAAACCCTAATTGGACAAGAATTATCCTAGGGAGAACGAAAATGACCTTATTGTTCATCCAATGACACAAACACACCTATTGGATGCACAAGATTGGTTAAAAACCCTAATTGGACAAGATAAAGTGTAGGGAGGACGAAAATGACCTAAATGTTCATCCAATGACACAAAACACTTATTGGATGCACAAGATTGGTTAAAAACCCTAATTAGACAAGATTAAGGGTAGGGATGACGAAAATGACCTAAATATTCGTCCAATGATACAAAACACCTATTGGATGCACAAGATTGGTTAAAAACCCTAATTGGACAAGATAAAGTGTAGGGAGGACGAAAATGACCTAAATGTTCATCCAATGACACAAAACACTTATTGGATGCACAAGATTGGTTAAAAACCCTAATTAGACAAGATTAAGTGTAGGGATGACGAAAATGACCTATATATTCATCCAATGACACAAAACACCTATTGGATGCACAAGATTGGTTAAAAACCCTAATTGGACAAGATTAAGTGTAGGGAGGACGAAAATGACCTAAATGTTCATCCAATGACACAAAACACCTATTGGATGCACAAGATTGGTTAAAAACCCTAATTGGATAAGAATTATCCTAGGGAGAACGAAAATGACCTAATTGTTCATCCAATGACACAAACACACCTATTGGATGCACAAGATTGGTTAGAAACCCTAATTGGACAAGGTTAAGTTTAGCGAGGACTTAAATGACGTAAATATTCGTCCAATGATACAAAACACCTATTGGATGCACAAGATTGGTTAAAAACCCTAATTCGACAAGAATTAGCCTAGGGAAGACGAAAATGACCTAATTGTTCATCCAATGACACAAACACACCTATTGGATGCACAAGATTGGTTAAAAACCCTAATTGGATAAGAATTAGCCTAGGGAGGACGAAAATGACCTAAATGTACATCCAATGACACAAAACACCTATTGGATACACAAGATTGGTTAAAAACCCTAATTGGACAAGATTAAGTGTAGGGAGGACGAAAATGACCTAAATGTTCATCCAATGACACAAAACACGTATTGGATGCACAAGATTGGTTAAAAACCCTAATTGGAAAAGAAATATCCTAGGGAGGACGAAAATGACCTAATTGTTCATCCAATGACACAAACACACCTATTGGATTCACAAGATTGGTTAGAAACCCTAATTAGACAAGGTTAAGTTTAGGGAGGACGAAAATGACGTAAATATTCGTCCAATGATACAAAACACCTATTGGATGCACAAGATTGGTTAGAAACCCTAATTGGACAAGATAAAGTGTAGGGAGGACGAAAATGACCTAAATGTTCATCCAATGACACAAAACACCTATTGGATGCACAAGATTGGTTAAAAACCCTAATTGGACAAGATTAAGTGTAGGGAGGACGAAAATGACCTAAATGTTCATCCAATGACACAAAACACCTATTGGATGCACAAGATTGGTTAAAAACCCTAATTGGACAAGATTAAGTGTAAAGAGGACGAAAATGACCTAAATGTTCATCCAATGATACAAAACACCTATTGGATGCACAACATTTGTAAAAAACCCTAATTGGACAAGATTAAGTGTAGGGAGGACGAAAATGACCTAAATGTTCATCCAATGACACAAAACACCTATTGGATGCACAACATTCGTTAGAAACCCTAATTGGACAAGATTAAGTTTAGGAAGGACGAAAATGACCTAATTGTTCATCCAATGACACAAAACACCTATTGGATGCACAAGATTGGTTAAAAACCCTAATTGGACAAGATTAAGTGTAGGGAGGACGAAAATGACCTAAATGTTCATCCAATGACACAAAACACCTATTGGATGCACAACATTTGTTAGAAACCCTAATTGGACAACATTAAGTTTAGGGAGGACGAAAATGACCTAATTGTTCATCCAATGACACAAAACACCTAGTGGGTGCACAAGATTTGTTAAAAACCCTAATTGGACAAGATTAAGTGTAGGGAGGACGAAAATGACCTAAATGTTCATCCAATGACACAAAACACCTATTGGATGCACAAGATTGGTTAAAAACCCTAATTGGACAAGATTAAGTGTAGGGAGGACGAAAATGGCCTAAATGATCATCCAATGACACAAAACACCTATTGGATGCACAAGATTTGTTAGAAACCCTAATTGGACAAGATTAAGTTTAGGGAGGACGAAAACGACCTAATTGTTCATCCAATGATACAAAACACCTATTGGATGCACAACATTGGTTAAAAACCCTAATTGGACAAGATTAAGTGTAGGGAGAACGAAAATGACTTAAATGTTCATCCAATGACACAAAACACCTATTGGATGCACAAGATTGGTTAAAAACCCTAATTGGACTAAATTAAGTGTAGGGAGGACGAAAATGACCTAAATGTTCATCCAACGACACAAAACACCTATTGGATGCACAAGATTGGTTAAAAACCCTAATTGGACAAGATTAAGTGTAGGGAGGACGAAAATGGCCTAAATGATCATCCAATGACACAAAACACCTATTGGATGCACAAGATTTGTTAGAAACCCTAATTGGACAAGATTACGTTTAGGGAGGACGAAAATGACCTAATTGTTCATCCAACGACGCAAAACACCTATTGGATGCACAAGATTGGTTAAAAACCCTAATTGGACAAGATTAAGTGTAGGGAGGACGAAAATGACCTAAATGTTCATCCAATGACACAAAACACCTATTGGATGCACAAGATTGGATAAAAACCCTAATTGGACAAGAATTAGCCTAGGGAGGACGAATATGACCTAAATGTTCATCCAATGACACAAAAACACCTATTGGATGCACAAGATTGGTTAAAAAACCCTAATTGGACAAGATTAAGTGTAGGGAGGACGAAAATGACCTAAATGTTCATCCAATGACACAAAACACCTATTGGATGCACAAGATTGGTTAAAAACCCTAATTGGACAAGATTAAGTGTAGGGAGGACGAAAATGACCTAAATGTTCATCCAATGACACAAACACAACTATTGGATGGACAAGATTTTTTAGAAACCCTAATTGCACAAGCATAAGCCTAGGGAGGATGAAAATGACCTAAATGTTCATCCAATGACCCAAGACACCTATTGGATGCACACGATTGGTTAAAAAACCTAAATCGACAAGAATTAGCCTAGGGAGAACGAAAATGACCTAATTGTTCATCCAATGACACAAAAACAGCCATTGGATGCACAAGATAGGTTAAAAACCCTAATTGGACAAGATTAAGTGTAGGGAGGACGAAAATGACCTAAATGTTCATCCAATGACACAAAACACCTATTGGATGCACAAGATTGGTTAAAAACCCTAATTGGACAAGATTAAGTGTAGGGAGGACGAAAATGACCTAAATGTTCATCCAATGACACAAACACAACTATTGGATGCACAAGATTTGTTAGAAACCCTAATTGGACAAGCATAAGCCTAAGGAGGATGAAAATGACCTAAATGTTTATCCAATGACACAAAAACACCTGTTGGATGCACAAGTTTTGTTAAAAAACCTAATTGGACATGAATTAGCCTAAGGAGGACGAAAATGACCTAATTGTTCATCCAATGACACAAAAACAGCCATTGGATGCACAAGATTGGTAAAAAACCCTAATTGGACAAGATTAAGTGTAGGGAGGATGAAAATGACCTAAATGTTCATCCAATGACACAAAACACCTATTCGATGCACAAGATTCGTTAAAAACCCTAATTAGACAAGATTAACTGTAGGGAGGGTGAAAATGACCTAAATGTTCATCCAATGACACAAAACACCTATTGGATGCACAACAATTGGTTAAAAACCCTAATTGGACAAGATTAAGTGTAGGGAGGACGAAAATGACCTAAATGTTCTTCCAATGACACAAAACACCTATTTGATGCACAAGATTGGTTAAAAACCCAAATTCGACAAGAGTAAGTGTAGGGAGGACAAAAATGACCTAAATGTTCATCCAATGACACAAAACACCTATTGGATGCACTAGATTGGTTAGAAACCCTAATTGGACAAGATTAACTGTAGGGAGGACGAAAATGACCTAAATGTTCATCCAATGACACAAAACACCTATTGGATGCACAAGATTGGTTAAAAACCCTAATTGGACAAGAATTAGCCTAGGGAGGACGAAAATGACCTAATTGTTCATCCAATGACACAAAACACCTATTGGATGCACAAGATTGGTTAGAAACATTAATTGGACAAGAATTAGCCTAGGGAGGACGAAAATGACCTAATTGTTCATCCAATGACACAAAAACACCTATTGGATGCACAAGATTGGTTAAAAACCCTAATTGGACAAGATTAAGTGTAGGGAGGACGAAAATGACCTAAATGTTCATCCAATGACACAAAACACCTATTGGATGCACAAGATTGGTTAAAAACCCTAATTGGACAAGAATTAGCCTAGGGAGGACGAAAATGACCTAATTGTTCATCCAATGACACAAAACACCTATTGGATGCACAAGATTGGTTAGAAACATTAATTGGACAAGAATTAGCCTAGGGAGGACGAAAATGACCTAATTGTTCATCCAATGACACAAAAACACCTATTGGATGCACAAGATAGGTTAGAAACCCTAATTGGACAAGATTAAGTTTAGGGAGGATGAAAATGACGTAAATGTTCATCCAATGACACAAAACACCTATTGGATGCACAAGATTGGTTAAAAACCCTAATTGGACAAGATTAAGTGTAGGGAGGACGAAAATGACCTAAATGTTCATCCAATGACACAAAACACCTATTGGATGCACAAGATTGGTTAAAAACCCTAATTGGACAAGAATTAGCCTAGGGAGGACGAAAATGACCTAATTGTTCATCCAATGACACAAAACACATATTGGATGCACAAGATTGGTTAGAAACCCTAATTGAACAAGATTTAGCCTAGGGAGGACGAAAATGACCTAATTGTTCATCCGATGACACAAAAACACGTATTCGATGCACAAGATTGGTTAGAAACCCAAATTGGACAAGAATTAGCCTAGGGAGGACGAAAATGACCTAAATGTTCATCCAATGACACAAAACACCTATTGGATGCACAAGATTGGTTAAAAACCCTAATTGGACAAGATTAAGTGTAGGGAGGACGAAAATGACCTAAATGTTCATCCAATGACACAAAACACCTATTGGATGCACAAGATTGGTTAAAAACCCTAATTGGACAAGAAGAAGCCTAGGGAGGTCGAAAATGACCTAATTGTTCATCCAATGACACAAACACAACTATTGGATGCACAAGATTGGTTAGAAACTCTAATTGAACAAGCATAAGCCTAGGGAAGATGAAAATGACCTAAATGTTCATCCCATGATACAAAACACCTATTGGATGCACAGGATTGGTTAGAAACACTAATTGGACAAGATTAAGTTTAGGGAGGACGAAAATGACCTAATTGTGCATCCAATGACACAAAACACCTAATGGATGCACAAGATTGGTTAAAAACCCTAATTGGACAAGCTTAAGTGTAGGGAGGATGAAAATGACCTCAATGTTCATCCAATGACACAAAACACCTATTGGATGCACAAGATTGGTTAAAAACCCTAATTGGACAAGAATTAGCCTAGGGAGGATGAAAATGACCTAAATGTTCATCCAATGACACAAAACACCTATTGGATGCACAAGATTGGTTAAAAACCCTAATTGGACAAGATTAAGTGTAGGGAGGACGAAAATGACCTAAATGTTCATCCAATGACACAAAACACCTATTGGATGCACAAGATTGGTTAAAAACCCTAATTGGACTACAATAAGTGTAGGGAGGACGAAAATGACCTAAATGTTCATCCAATGACACAAAACAATTATTGGATGCACAAGATTGGTTAAAAACCCTAATTGGACAAGAATTAGCCTAGGGAGGTCGAAAATGACCTAATTGTTCATCCAATGACACAAACACAACTATTGGATGCACAAGATTGGTTAGAAACCCTAATTGGACAAGCATAAGCCTAGGGAGGATGAAAATGACCTAAATGTTCATCCAATGACACAAAACACCTATTGGATGCACAAGATTGGTTAAAAACCCTAATTGGACAAGATTAAGTGTAGGGAGGACGAAAATGACCAAAATGTTCATCCAATGACACAAAACACCTATTGGATGCACAAGATTGGTTAAAAACCCTAATTGGACAAGATTAAGTGTAGGGAGGACGAAAATGACCTAAATGTTCATCCAATGACACAAAACACCTATTGGATGCACAAGATTGGTTAAAAACCCGAATTGGACAAGAATTATCCTAGGGAGAACGAAAATGACCTAATGGTTCATCCAATGACACAAACACACCTATTGGATGCACAAGATTGGTTAGAAACCCTAATTGGACAAGATAAAGTGTAGGGAGGACGAAAATGACCTAAATGTTCATCCAATGGCACAAAACACCTATTGGATGCACAAGATTGGTTAAAAACCCTAATTGGACAAGAATTATCCAAGGGAGAACGAAAATGACCTAATTGTTCATCCAATGACACAAACACACCTATTGGATGCACAAGATTGGTTAAAAGCCCTAATTGGACAAGATAAAGTGTAGGGAGGACGAAAATGACCTAAATGTTCATCCAATGACACAAAACACTTATTGGATGCACAAGATTGGTTAAAAACCCTAATTAGACAAGATTAAGTGTAGGGATGACGAAAATGACGTAAATATTCATCCAATGACACAAAACACCTATTGGATGCACAAGATTGGTTAAAAACCCTAATTGGACAAGATTAAGTGTAGGGAGGACGAAAATGACCTAAATGTTCATCCAATGACACAAAACACCTATTGGATGCACAAGATTGTTTAAAAACCCTAATTGGACAAGAATTATCATAGGGAGGACGAAAATGACTTAATTGTTCATCCAATGACACAAAAACACCAATTGGATGCACAAGAATTGTTAGAAACCCTAATTGGACAAGATAAAGTGTAGGGAGGACGAAAATGTCCTAAATGATCATCCAATGACACAAAACACCTATTGGATGCACAAGATTGGTTAAAAACCCTAATTGGACAAGAATTAGCCTAGAGAGGACGAAAATGACCTAATTGTTCATCCAATGACACAAAACACCTATTGGATGCACAAGATTGGTTAAAAACCCTAATTGGACAAGATTAAGTGTAGGGAGGACGAAAATGACCTAAATGTTCATCCAATGACACAAAACACCTATTGGATGCACAAGATTGGTTAAAAACCCTAATTGGACAAGAATTATCCTAGGGAGAACGAAAATGACCTAATGGTTCATCCAATGACACAAACACACCTATTGGATGCACAAGATTGGTTAGAAACCCTAATTGGACAAGATAAAGTGTAGGGAGGACGAAAATGACCTAAATGTTCATCCAATGGCACAAAACACCTATTGGATGCACAAGATTGGTTAAAAACCCTAATTGGACAAGAATTATCCTAGGGAGGACAAAAATGATCTAATTGTTCATCCAATTACACAAAAACACCAATTGGATACACAAGATTGGTTAAAAAACCAAATTAGATAAGGTTAAGTGTAGGGATGACGAAAATGACCTAAATATTCATCGAATGACACAAAACACCTATTGGATGCACAAGATTGGTTAAAAACCCTAATTGGACAAGATAAAGTGTAGGGAGGACGAAAATGACCTAATTGTTCATCCAATGACACAAAACACGTATTGGATGCACAAGATTGGTTAAAAACACTAATTAGACAAGATTAAGTGTAGGGATGACGAAAATGACCTAAATATTCATCCAATGACACAAAACACCTATTGGATGCACAAGATTGGTTAAAAACCCTAATTGGACAAGATAAAGTGTAGGGAGGACGAAAATGACCTAAATGTTCATCCAATGACACAAAACACTTATTGGATGCACAAGATTGGTTAAAAACCCTAATTAGACAAGATTAAGTGTAGGGATGACGAAAATGACCTAAATATTCATCCAATGACACAAAACACCTATTGGATGCACAAGATTGGTTAAAAACCCTAATTGGACATGATTAAGTGTAGGGAGGACGAAAATGACCTAAATGTTCATCCAATGACACAAAACACTTATTGGATGCACAACATTGGTTAAAAACCCTAATTAGACAAGATTAAGGGTAGGGATGACGAAAATGACCTAAATATTCGTCCAATGATACAAAACACCTATTGGATGCACAAGATTGGTTAAAAACCCTAATTGGACAAGATAAAGTGTAGGGAGGACGAAAATGACCTAAATGTTCATCCAATGACACAAAACACATATTGGATGCACAAGATTGGTTAAAAACCCTAATTGGATAAGAATTAGCCTAGGGAGGACGAAAATGACCTAAATGTACATCCAATGACACAAAACACCTATTGGATACACAAGATTGGTTAAAAACCCTAATTGGACAAGATTAAGTGTAGGGAGGACGAAAATGACCTAAATGTTCATCCAATGACACAAAACACGTATTGGATGCACTAGATTGGTTAAAAACCCTAATTGGAAAAGAATTATCCTAGGGAGGACGAAAATGACCTAATTGTTCATCCAATGACACAAACACACCTATTGGATGCACAAGATTGGTTAGAAACCCTAATTAGACAAGGTTAAGTGTAGGGAGGACGAAAATGACCTAAATGTTCATCCAATGACACAAAACACTTATTGGATGCACAAGATTGGTTAAAAACCCTAATTAGACAAGATTAAGTGTAGGGATGACGAAAATGACCTAAATATTCGTCCAATGATACAAAACACCTATTGGATGCACAAGATTGGTTAAAAACCCTAATTGGACAAGATAAAGTGTAGGGAGGACGAAAATGACCTAAATGTTCATCCAATGACACAAAACACCTATTGGATGCACAAGATTGGTTAAAAACCCTAATTGGACAAGATTAAGTGTAGGGAGGACGAAAATGACCTAATTGTTCATCCAATGACACAAAACACCTATTGGATGCACAAGATTGGTTAAAAAACCCTAATTGGACTACATTAAGTGTAGGGAGGACGAAAATGACCTAAATGTTCATTCAATGACACAAAACACCTATTGGATGCACAACATTGGTCAGAAACCCTAATTGGACAAGATTAAGTTTAGGGAGGACAAAAATGACCTAATTGTTCGTCCAATGATACAAAACACCTATTGGATGCACAAGATTGGTTAAAAACCCTATTTGGACAAGATTAAGTTTGGGGAGGACGAAAATGACCTAATTGTTCATCCAATGACACAAAACAGCTATTGGATGCACAAGATTGGTTAAAAACCCTAATTGGACAAGATTATGTGTAGGGAGGACGAAAATGACCTAAATGTTCATCCAATGACACAAAACACCTATTGGATGCACAAGATTGGTTAAAAACCCTAATTGGACAAGATTAAGTGTAGGGAGGACGAAAATGACCTAAATGTTCATCCAATGACACAAAACACCTATTGGATGTACAAGATTGGTTAAAAACCCTAATTGGACAAGAATTATCATAGGGAGGACGAAAATGACCTAATTGTTCATCCAATGACACAAAAACACCAATTGGATGCACAAGAATTGTTAGAAACCCTAATTGGACAAGAATTATCCTAGGGAGGACGAAAATGACCTAAATGTTCATCCAATGACACAAAAACACCAATTGGATGCACAAGATTGGTTAGAAACCCTAATTGGATAAGATAAAGTGTAGGGAGGACGAAAATGACCTAAATGTTCATCCAATGACACAAAATACCTATTGGATGCACAAGATTGGTTAAAAACCCTAATTGGACAAGATTAAGTGTAGGGAGGACGAAAATGACCTAAATATTCATCCAATGACACAAAACACCTATTGGACGCACAAAATTGGTTAAAAAACCTAATTGGACAAGATTAAGTGTTGGGAGGACGGAAATGACCTAAATGTTCATCCAACGACACAAACACAACTATTGGATGCACAAGATTGGTTAAAAACCCTAATTGGATAAGAATTAGCCTAGGAAGGACGAAAAAGACCTAAGTGTTAATCCAACGACACAAAACTCCTATTGGATGCACAAGATTGGTTAGAAACCCTAATTGGACAAGATAAAGTGTAGGGAGGACGAAAATGACCTAAATGTTCATCCAATGACACAAAACACCTATTGGATGCACAAGATTGGTTAAAAACCCTAATTAGACAAGATTAAGTGTAGGGATGACGAAAATGACATAAATATTCATCCAATGACACAAAACACCTATTGGATGCACAAGATTGGTTAAAAACCCTAATTGGACAAGATTAAGTGTAGGGAGGACGAAAATGACCTAAATGTTCATCCAATGACACAAAACACCTATTGGATGCACAAGATTGGTTAAAAACCCTAATTGGACAAGAATTATCCTAGGGAGGACGAAAACGATCTAATTGTTCATCCAATTACACAAAAACACCAATTGGATACACAAGATTGGTTAAAAACCCTAATTAGACAAAGTAGACAAAGTTAAGTGTAGGGATGACGAAAATGACCTAAATATTCATCCAATGACACAAAACACCTATTGGATGCACAAGATTGGTTAAAAACCCTAATTGGACAAGGTTAAGTGTAGGGAGGACGAAAATGACCTAAATGTTCATCCAATGACACAAAACACTTATTGGATGCACAAGATTGGTTAAAAACCCTAATTAGACAAGATTAAGTGTAGGGATGACGAAAATGACCTAAATATTCATCCAATGACACAAAACTCCTATTGGATGCACAAGATTGGTTAGAAACCCTAATTGGACAAGATAAAGTGTAGGGAGGACGAAAATGACCTAAATGTTCATCCAATGACAAAAAACACTTATTGGATGCACAAGATTGGTTAAAAACCCTAATTAGACAAGATTGAGTGTAGGGATGACGAAAATGACCTAAATATTCATCCAATGACACAAAACACCTATTGGATGCACAAGATTGGTTAAAAACCCTAATTGGACAAGATTAAGTGTAGGGAGGACGAAAATGACCTAAATGTTCATCCAATGACACAAAACACCTATTGGATGCACAAGATTGGTTAAAAACCCTAATTGGACAAGAATTATCATAGGGAGGACGAAAATGACCTAATTGTTCATCCAATGATACAAAAACACCAATTGGATGCACAAGAATTGTTAGAAACCCTAATTGGACAAGATAAAGTGTAGGGAGGACGAAAATGACCTAAATGTTCATCCAATGACACAAAACACTTATTGGATGCACAAGATTGGTTAAAAACCCTAATTAGACAAGATTAAGTGTAGGGATGACGAAAATGACCTAAATATTCATTCAATGACACAAAACACCTATTGGATGCACAAGATTGGTTAAAAACCCTAATTGGACAAGATTAAGTGTAGGGAGGACGAAAATGACCTAAATGTTCATCCAATGACACAAAACACCTATTGGATGCACAAGATTGGTTAAAAACCCTAATTGGATAAGAATTATCCTAGGGAGAACGAAAATGACCTAATTGTTCATCCAATGACACAAACACACCTATTGGATGCACAAGATTGGTTAGAAACCCTAATTCGACAAGGTTAAGTTTAGGGAGGACGAAAATGACGTAAATATTCGTCAAATGATGCAAAACACCTATTGGATGCACAAGATTGGTTAAAAACCCTAATTCGACAAGAATTAGCCTAGGGAAGACGAAAATGACCTAATTGTTCATCCAATGACACAAACACACCTATTGGATGCACAAGATTGGTTAAAAACCCTAATTGGATAAGAATTAGCCTAGGGAGGACGAAAATGACCTAAATGTACATCCAATGACACAAAACACCTATTGGATACACAAGATTGGTTAAAAACCCTAATTGGACAAGATTAAGTGTAGGGAGGACGAAAATGACCAAAATGTTCATCCAATGACACAAAACACGTATTGGATGCACAAGATTGGTTAAAAACCCTAATTGGAAAAGAATTATCCTAGGGAGGACGAAAATGACCTAATTGTTCATCCAATGACACAAACACACCTATTGGATTCACAAGATTGGTTAGAAACCCTAATTAGACAAGGTTAAGTTTAGGGAGGACGAAAATGACGTAAACATTCGTCCAATGATACAAAACACCTATTGGATGCACAAGATTGGTTAGAAACCCTAATTGGACAAGATAAAGTGTAGGGAGGACGAAAATGACCTAAATGTTCATCCAATGACACAAAACACCTATTGGATGCACAAGATTGGTTAAAAACCCTAATTGGACAAGATTAAGTGTAGGGAGGACGAAAATGACCTAAATGTTCATCCAATGACACAAAACACCTATTGGATGCACAAGATTGGTTAAAAACCCTAATTGGACAAGAATTATCATAGGGAGGACGAAAATGACCTAATTGTTCATCCAATGATACAAAAACACCAATTGGATGCACAAGAATTGTTAGAAACCCTAATTGGACAAGATAAAGTGTAGGGAGGACGAAAATGAACTAAATGATCATCCAATGACACAAAACACCTATTGGATGAACAAGATTGGTTAAAAACCCTAATTGGACAAGAATTAGCCTAGGGAGGACGAAAATGACCTAATTGTTCATTCAATGACAGAAACACACCTATTGGATGCACAAGATTGGATAGAAACCCTAATTGGACAAGGTTAAGTTTAGGGAGGACGAAAATGACGTAAATATTCGTCCAATGATACAAAACACCTATTGGATGCACAAGATTGGTTAAAAACCCTAATTGGACAAGATTAAGTGTAGGGATGACGAAAATGACCTAAATATTCATCCAATGACACAAAACACCTATTGGATGCACAAGATTGGTTAAAAACCATAATTGGACAAGATAAAGTGTAGGGAGGACGAAAATGACCTAAATGTTCATCCAATGACACAAAACACCTATTGGATGCACAAGATTGGTTAAAAACCCTAATTGGACAAGATTAAGTGTAGGGAGGACGAAAATGATCTAAATGTTTATCCAATGACACAAAAACACCTATCGGATGCACAAGATTGGTTAGAAACCCTAATTGAACAAGATTAAGTGTAGGGAGGACGAAAATGACCTAAATGTTCATCCAATGACACAAAACACCTATTGGATGCACAAGATTGGTTAAAAACCGTAATTGGATAAGATTAAGTTTAGGGAGGACGAAAATGACATAAATATTCACCCAATGACACAACACACCTATTGAATGAATAAGATTGGTTAAAAACCCTAATTGGACAAGATTAAGTGTAGGGAGGACGAAAATGACCTAAATGTTTATCCAATGACACAAAACACCTATTGGATGCACAAGATTGGTTAAAAACCCTAATTGGATAAGAATTAGCCTAAGGAGGACGAAAATGACCTAAATGTTCATCCAATGACACAAAACACCTATTGGATGCACAAAATTGGTTAAAAACCCTAATTGGATAAGAATTAGCCTAAGGAGGACGAAAATGACCTAAATGTTCATCCAATGACACAAAACACCTATTGGATGCACAAGATTGGTTAAAAACCCTAATTGGACAAGAATTATCATAGGGAGGACCAAAATGACCTAATTGTTCATCCAATGACACAAAAACACCAATTGGATGCACAAGATTGGTTAGAAACCCTAATTGGAAAAGATAAAGTGTAGGGAGGACGAAAATAACCTAAAATGTTCATCCAATGACACAAAACACCTATTGGATGCACAAGATTGGTTAAAAACCCTAATTGGACAAGAATTATCATAGGGAGGACGAAAATGACCTAATTGTTCATCCAATGACACAAAAACACCAATTGGATGCAGAAGAATTGTTAGAAACCCAAATTGGACAAGATAAAGTGTAGGGAGGACGAAAATGACCTAAATGCTCATCCAATGACCCAAAACACCTATTGGATGCATAAGATTGGTTAAAAACCAAAATTGGACAAGATTAAGTGTAGGGAGAACGAAAATGATGTAAATATTCGTCCAATGATACAAAACACCTATTGGATGCACAAGATTGGTTAAAAACCCTAATTGGACAAGAATTATCCTAGGGGGGACGAAAATGATCTAATTGTTCATCCAATTACACAAAAACACCAATTGGATACACAAGATTGGTTAAAAACCCTAATTAGACAAGATTAAGTGTAGGGAGGACGAAAATGACCTAATTGTTCATCCAATGACACAAAAACACCTATTGGATGCACAAGATTGGTTAAAAACCCTAATTGGACAAGATAAAGTGTAGGGAGGACGAAAATGACCTAAATGTTCATCCAATGACACAAAACACTTATTGGATGCACAAGATTGGTTAAAAACCCTAATTAGACAAGATTAAGTGTAGGGATGACGAAAATGACCTAAATATTCATCCAATGACACAAAACACCTATTGGATGCACAAGATTGGTTAAAAACCCTAATTGGACAAGATTAAGTGTAGGGAGGACGAAAATGACCTAAATGTTCATCCAATGACACAAAACACCTATTGGATGCACAAGATTGGTTAAAAACCCTAATTAGACAAGAATTATCCTAGGGAGAACGAAAATGACCTAATTGTTCATCCAATGACACAAACACACCTATTGGATGCACAAGATTGGTTAGAAACCCTAATTGGACAAGGTTAAGTTTAGGGAGGACGAAAATGACGTAAATATTCGTCCAATGATACAAAACACCTATTGGATACACAAGATTGGTTAAAAACCCTAATTCGACAAGAATTAGCCTAGGGAAGACGAAAATGACCTAATTGTTCATCCAATGACAGAAAAACACCAATTGGATGCACAAGATTGGTTAAAAACCCTTATTGGATAAGAATTAGCCTAGGGAGGACGAAAATGACCTAAATGTTCATCCAATGACACAAAACACCTATTGGATGCACAAGATTGGTTAAAAACCCTAATTGGACAAGATTAAGTGTAGGGAGGACGAAAATGACGTAAATGTTCATCCAATGACACAAAACACCTATTGGATGCACAAGATTGGTTAAAAACCCTAATTGGACAAGAATTATCCTAGGGAGGACGAAAATGACCTAATTGTTCATCCAATGACACAAAAACACCTATTGGATGCACAAGATTGGTTAGAAACCCTAATTGGACAAGGTTAAGTTTAGGGAGGACGAAAATGACGTAAATATTCGTCCAATGATACAAAACACCTATTGGATGCACAAGATTGGTTAAAAACCCTAATTCGACAAGATTAAGTGTAGGGATGACGAAAATGACCTAAATATTCATCCAATGACACAAAACACCTATTGGATGCACAAGATTGGTTAAAAACCCTAATTAGACAAGATAAAGTGTAGGGAGGACGAAAATGACCTAAATGTTTATCCAATGACACAAAACACTTATTGGATGCACAAGATTGGTTAAAAACCCTAATTAGACAAGATTAAGTGTAGGGATGACGAAAATGACCTAAATATTCATCCAATGACACAAAACACCTATTGGATGCACAAGATTGGTTAAAAACCCAAATTGGACAAGATAAAGTGTAGGGAGGACGAAAATGACCTAAATGTTCATCCAATGGCACAAAACACTTATTGGATGCACAAGATTGGTTAAAAACCCTAATTAGACAAGATTAAGGGTAGGGATGACGAAAATGACCTAAATATTCATCCAATGACACAAAACACCTATTGGATGCACAAGATTGGTTAAAAACCCTAATTGGACAAGATTAAGTGTAGGGAGGACGAAAATGACCTAAATGTTCATCCAATGACACAAAACACCTATTGGATGCACAAGATTGGTTAAAAACCCTAATTGGACAAGAATTATCCTAGGGAGAACGAAAATGACCTAATTGTTCATCCAATGACACAAACACACCTATTGGATGCACAAGATTGGTTAGAAACCCTAATTGGACAAGGTTAAGTTTAGGGAGGACGAAAATGACGTAAATATTCGTCAATGATACAAAACACCTATTGGATGCACAAGATTGGTTAAAAACCCTAATTGGATAAGAATTAGCCTAGGAAGGACGAAAATGACCTAAATGTTCATCCAATGACACAAAACACCTATTGGATGCACAAGATTGGTTAAAAACCCTAATTGGACAAGATTAAGTGTAGGGAGGACGAAAATGACCTAAATGTTCATCCAATGACACAAAACACCTATTGGATGCACAAGATTGGTTAAAAACCCTAATTGGACAAGAATTATCCTAGGGAGAACGAAAATGACCTAATTGTTCATCCAATGAGACAAACACACCTATTGGATGCACAAGATTGGTTAAAAACCCTAATTGGACAAGATAAAGTGTAGGGAGGATGAAAATGACCTAAATGTTCATCCAATGACACAAAACACATATTGGATGCACAAGATTGGTTAAAAACCCTAATTGGATAAGAATTAGCCTAGGGAGGACGAAAATGACCTAAATGTACATCCAATGACACAAAACACCTATTGGATACACAAGATTGGTTAAAAACCCTAATTGGACAAGATTAAGTGTAGGGAGGACGAAAATGACCTAAATGTTCATCCAATGACACAAAACACCTATTGGATGCACAAGATTGGTTAAAAACCCTAATTGGACAAGAATTATCCTAGGGAGGACGAAAATGATCTAATTGTTCATCCAATTACACTAAAACACGAATTGGATACACAAGATTGGTTAAAAACCCTAATTAGACAAGGTTAAGTGTAGGGATGATGAAAATGACCTAAATATTCATCCAATGACACAAAACACCTATTGGATGCACAAGATTGGTTAAAAACCCTAATTGGACAAGATTAAGTGTAGGGAGGACGAAAATGACCTAAATGTTCATCCAATGACACAAAACACCTATTGGATGCACAAGATTGGTTAAAAACCCTAATTGGACAAGAATTATCCTAGGGAGGACGAAAATGACCTAATTGTTCATCCAATGACACAAACACACCTATTGGATGCACAAGATTGGTTAGAAACCCTAATTGGACAAGGTTAAGTTTAGGGAGAAAGAAAATGACGTAAATATTCGTTCAATGATACAAAACACCTATTGGATGCACAAGATTGGTTAGAAACCCTAATTGGACAAGATAAAGTGTAGGGAGGACGAAAATGACCTAAATGTTCATCCAATGACACAAAAACACCAATTGGATGCACAAGAATTGTTAGAAACCCTAATTGGACAAGATAAAGTGTAGGGAGGACGAAAATGACCTAAATGATCATCCAATGACACAAAACACCTATTGGATGCACAAGATTCGTTAAAAACCCTAATTGGACAAGAATTAGCCTAGAGAGGACGAAAATGACCTAATTGTTCATCCAATGACACAAACACACCTATTGGATGCACAAGATTGGATAGAAATCCTAATTGGACAAGGTTAAGTTTAGGGAGGACGAAAATGACGTAAATATTCGTCCAATGATACAAAACACCTATTGGATGCACAAGATTGGTTAAAAACCCTAATTGGACAAGATTAAGTGTAGGGATGACGAAAATGACCTAAATATTCATCCAATGACACAAAACACCTATTGGATGCACAAGATTGGTTAAAAACCATAATTGGACAAGATAAAGTGTAGGGAGGACGAAAATGACCTAAATGATCATCCAATGACACAAAACACCTATTGGATGCACAAGATTGGTTAAAAACCCTAATTGAACAAGAATTAGCCTAGGGAGGACGAAAATGACCTAATTGTTCATTCAATGACACAAACACACCTATTGGATGCACAAGATTGGATAGAAACCCTAATTGGACAAGGTTAAGTTTAGGGAGGACGAAAATGACGTAAATATTCGTCCAATGACACAAACACACCTATTGGATGCACAAGATTGGTTAAAAACCCTAATTGGACAAGATTAAGTGTAGGGATGACGAAAATGACCTAAATATTCATCCAATGACACAAAACACCTATTGGATGCACAAGATTGGTTAAAAACCATAATTGGACAAGATAAAGTGTAGGGAGGACGAAAATGACCTAAATGTTCATCCAATGACACAAAACACTTATTGGATGCACAAGATTGGTTAAAAACCCTAATTAGACAAGATTAAGTGTAGGGATGACGAAAATGACCTATATATTCATCCAATGACACAAAACACCTATTGGATGCACAAGATTGGTTAAAAACCCTAATTGGATAAGAATTATCCTAGGGAGAACGAAAATGACCTAATTGTTCATCCAATGACACAAACACACCTATTGGATGCACAAGATTGGTTAGAAACCCTAATTCGACAAGGTTAAGTTTAGGGAGGACGAAAATGACGTAAATATTCGTCCAATGATACAAAACACCTATTGGATGCACAAGATTGGTTAAAAACCCTAATTCGACAAGAATTAGCCTAGGGAAGACGAAAATGACCTAATTGTTCATCCAATGACACAAACACACCTATTGGATGCACAAGATTGGTTAAAAACCCTAATTGGATAAGAATTAGCCTAGGGAGGACGAAAATGACCTAAATGTTCATCCAATGACACAAAACACGTATTGGATGCACAAGATTGGTTAAAAACCCTAATTGGAAAAGAATTATCCTAGGGAGGACGAAAATGACCTAATTGTTCATCCAATGACACAAACACACCTATTGGATGCACAAGATTGGTTAGAAACCCTAATTAGACAAGGTTAAGTGTAGGGAGGACGAAAATGACCTAAATGTTCATCCAATGACACAAAACACTTATTGGATGCACAAGATTGGTTAAAAACCCTAATTAGACAAGATTAAGTGTAGGGATGACGAAAATGACCTAAATATTCATCCAATGACACAAAACACCTATTGGATGCACAAGATTGGTTAAAAACCCTAATTGGACAAGATAAAGTGTAGGGAGGACGAAAATGACCTTAATGTTCATCCAATGAAACAAAACACTTATTGGATGCACAAGATTGGTTAAAAACCCTAATTAGACAAGATTAAGTGTAGGAATGACGAAAATGACCTAAATATTCATCCAATGACACAAAACACCTATTGGATGCACAAGATTGGTTAAAAACCCTAATTGGACAAGATTAAGTATAGGGAGGACGAAAATGACCTAAATGTTCATCCAATGACACAAAACGCCTATTGGATTCACAAGATTGGTTAAAAACCCTAATTGGACAAGATTAAGTGTAGGGAGGACGAAAATGATCTAATTGTTCATCCAATGACACAAACACACCTATTGGATGCACAAGATTGGTTAAAAACCCTAATTGGATAAGAATTAGCCTAGGGAGGACGAAAATGACCTAAATGTTCATCCATTGACACAAAACACTTATTGGATGCACAAGATTGGTTAAAAACCCTAATTAGACAAGATTAAGTGTAGGAATGACGAAAATGACCTAAATATTCATCCAATGACACAAAACACCTATTGGATGCACAAGATTGGTTAAAAACCCTAATTGGACAAGATTAAGTATAGGGAGGACGAAAATGACCTAAATGTTCATCCAATGACACAAAACACCTATTGGATGCACAAGATTGGTTAAAAACCCTAATTGGACAAGAATTATCCTAGGGAGAACGAAAATGACCTAATTGTTCATCCAATGACACAAACACACCTATTGGATGCACAAGATTGGTTAGAAACCCTAATTGGACAAGGTTAAGTTTAGGGAGGACGAAAATGACGTAAATATTCGTCCAATGATACAAAACACCTATTGGATGCACAAGATTGGTTAAAAACCCTAATTGGACAAGAATTATCCTAGGGAGGACGAAAATGATCTAATTGTTCATCCAATTTCACAAAAACACCAATTGGATACACAAGATTGGTTAAAAACCCTAATTAGACAAGATTAAGTGTAGGGATGACGAAAATGACCTAAATATTCATCCAATGACACAAAACACCTATTGGATGCACAAGATTGGTTAAAAACCCTAATTGGACAAGATAAAGTGTAGGGAGGACGAAAATGACCTAAATGTTCATCCAATGACACAAAACACGTATTGGATGCACAAGATTGGTTAAAAACCCTAATTAGAAAAGATTAAGTGTAGGGATGACGAAAATGACCTAAATATTCATCCAATGACACAAAACACCTATTGGATGCACAAGATTGGTTAAAAACCCTAATTGGACAAGATTAAGTGTAGGGAGGACGAAAATGACCTAAATGTTCATCCAATGACACAAAACACCTATTGGATGCACAAGATTGGTTAAAAACCCTAATTGGACAAGAATTAGCCTAGGGAGGACGAAAATGATCTAATTGTTCATCCAATGACACAAAAACACCTATTGGATGCACAAGATTGGTCAGAAACCCTAATTGGACAAGATTAAGTTTAGGGAGAACGAAAATGAGCTAAATGTTCATCTAATGACACAAAAACACCTATTGGATGCACAAGATTGGTTAAAAACCCTAATTGGACAAGATTAAGTGTAGGGAGGACGAAAATGACCTAAATGTTCATCCAATGACACAAAACACCTATTGGATGCACAAGATTGGTTAAAAACCCTAATTGGACAAGAATTAGCCTAGGGAGGACGAAAATGACCTAATTGTTCATCAATTGACACAAAAACACGTGTTGGATGCACAAGATTGGTTAATAACCATAATTGGACAAGAATTAGCCTAGGGTGGACGAAAATGACCTAATTGTTCATCCAATGACACAAAACACCTATTGGATGCACAAGATTGGTCAGAAACCCTAATTGGACAAGATTAAGTTTAGGGAGAACGAAAATGACCTTAATGTTCATCTAATGACACAAAAACACCTATTGGATGTACAAAATTGGTTAAAAACCCTAGTTGGGCAAGATTAAGTGTTGGGAGGACGAAAATGAGCTAAATGTTTATCCAATGACACAAAACACCTATTGGATGCACAAGATTGGTTAAAAACCCTAATTGGACAAGATTAAGTTTAGGGAGGATGAAAATGACCTAATTGTTCATCCAATGACACAAAAACACCTATTGGATGCACAAGATTGGTTAGAAACCCTAATTGGACAAGATTAAGTGTAGGGAGGACGAAAATGACCTAAATGTTCATCCAATGACACAAAACACCTATTGGATGCACAAGATTGGTTAGAAACCCTAATTGGACAAGGTTAAGTTTAGGGAGGACGAAAATGACGTAAATATTCGTCCAATGATACAAAACACCTATTGGATGCACAAGATTGGTTAGAAACCCTAATTGGACAAGATAAAGTGTAGGGAGGACGAAAATGACCTAAATATTCATCCAATGACACAAAACACTTATTGGATGCACAAGATTGGTTAAAAACCCTAATTAGACAAGATTAAGTGTAGGGATGACGAAAATGACCTAAATATTCATCCAATGACACAAAACACCTATTGGATGCACAAGATTGGTTAGAAACCCTAATTGGACAAGATAAAGTGTAGGGAGGACGAAAATGACCTAAATGTTTATCCAATGACACAAAACACTTATTGGATGCACAAGATTGGTTAAAAACCCTAATTAGACAAGATTAAGTGTAGGGATGACGAAAATGACCTAAATATTCATCCAATGACACAAAACACCTATTGGATGCACAAGATTGGTTAAAAACCCAAATTGGACAAGATAAAGTGTAGGGAGGACGAAAATGACCTAAATGTTCATCCAATGGCACAAAACACTTATTGGATGCACAAGATTGGTTAAAAACCCTAATTAGACAAGATTAAGGGTAGGGATGACGAAAATGACCTAAATATTCATCCAATGACACAAAACACCTATTGGATGCACAAGATTGGTTAAAAACCCTAATTGGACAAGATTAAGTGTAGGGAGGACGAAAATGACCTAAATGTTCATCCAATGACACAAAACACCTATTGGATGCACAAGATTGGTTAAAAACCCTAATTGGACAAGAATTATCCTAGGGAGAACGAAAATGACCTAATTGTTCATCCAATGACACAAACACACCTATTGGATGCACAAGATTGGTTAGAAACCCTAATTGGACAAGGTTAAGTTTAGGGAGGACGAAAATGATGTAAATATTCGTCCATTGATACAAAACACCTATTGGATGCACAAGATTGGTTAAAAACCCTAATTCGACAAGAATTAGCCTAGGGAAGACGAAAATGACCTAATTGTTCATCCAATGACACAAACACACCTATTGGATGCACAAGATTGGTTAAAAACCCTAATTGGACAAGATAAAGTGTAGGGAGGACGAAAATGACCTAAATGTTCATCCAATGACACAAAACACTTATTGGATGCACAAGATTGGTTAAAAACCCTAATTAGACAAGATAAAGTGTAGGGATGACGAAAATGACCTAAATATTCATCCAATGACACAAAACACCTATTGGATGCACAAGATTGGTTAAAAACCCTAATTGGACAAGATTAAGTGTAGGGAGGACGAAAATGACCTAAATGTTCATCCAATGACACAAAACACCTATTGGATGCACAAGATTGTTTAAAAACCCTAATTCGACAAGAATTAGCCTAGGGAAGACGAAAATGACCTAATTGTTCATCCAATGACACAAACACACCTATTGGATGCACAAGATTGGTTAAAAACCCTAATTGGACAAGATAAAGTGTAGGGAGGACGAAAATGACCTAAATGTTCATCCAATGACACAAAACACTTATTGGATGCACAAGATTGGTTAAAAACCCTAATTAGACAAGATTAAGTGTAGGGATGACGAAAATGACCTAAATATTCATCCAATGACACAAAACACCTATTGGATGCACAAGATTGGTTAAAAACCCTAATTGGACAAGATTAAGTGTAAGGAGGACGAAAATGACCTAAATGTTCATCCAATGACACAAAACACCTATTGGATGCACAAGATTGGTTAAAAACCCTAATTGGATAAGAATTATCCTAGGGAGAACGAAAATGACCTAATTGTTCATCCAATGACACAAACACACCTATTGGATGCACAAGATTGGTTAGAAACCCTAATTCGACAAGGTTAAGTTTAGGGAGGACGAAAATGACGTAAATATTCGTCAAATGATGCAAAACACCTATTGGATGCACAAGATTGGTTAAAAACCCTAATTCGACAAGAATTAGCCTAGGGAAGACGAAAATGACCTAATTGTTCATCCAATGACACAAACACACCTATTGGATGCACAAGATTGGTTAAAAACCCTAATTGGATAAGAATTAGCCTAGGGAGGACGAAAATGACCTAAATGTACATCCAATGACACAAAACACCTATTGGATACACAAGATTGGTTAAAAACCCTAATTGGATAAGATTAAGTGTAGGGAGGACGAAAATGACGTAAATGTTCATCCAATGACACAAAACACGTATTGGATGCACAAGATTGGTTAAAAACCCTAATTGGAAAAGAATTATCCTAGGGAGGACGAAAATGACCTAATTGTTCATCCAATGACACAAACACACCTATTGGATTCACAAGATTGGTTAGAAACCCTAATTAGACAAGGTTAAGTTTAGGGAGGACGAAAATGACGTAAATATTCGTCCAATGATACAAAACACCTATTGGATGCACAAGATTGGTTAGAAACCCTAATTGGACAAGATAAAGTGTAGGGAGGACGAAAATGACTTAAATGTTCATCCAATGACACAAAACACCTATTGGATGCACAAGATTGGTTAAAAACCCTAATTGGACAAGATTAAGTGTAGGGAGGACGAAAATGACCTAAATGTTCATCCAATGACACAAAACACCTATTGGATGCACAAGATTGGTTAAAAACCCTAATTGGACAAGAATTATCCTAGGGAGAACGAAAATGACCTAATGGTTCATCCAATGACACAAACACACCTATTGGATGCACAAGATTGGTTAGAAACCCTAATTGGACAAGATAAAGTGTAGGGAGGACGAAAATGACCTAAATGTTCATCCAATGGCACAAAACACCTATTGGATGCACAAGATTGGTTAAAAACCCTAATTGGACAAGAATTATCCTAGGGAGAACGAAAATGACCTAATTGTTCATCCAATGACACAAACACACCTATTGGATGCACAAGATTGGTTAAAAACCCTAATTGGACAAGATAAAGTGTAGGGAGGACGAAAATGACCTAAATGTTCATCCAATGACACAAAACACATATTGGATGCACAAGATTGGTTAAAAACCCTAATTGGATAAGAATTAGCCTAGGGAGGACGAAAATGACCTAAATGTACATCCAATGACACAAAACACCTATTGGATACACAAGATTGGTTAAAAACCCTAATTGGACAAGATTAAGTGTAGGGAGGACGAAAATGACCTAAATGTTCATCCAATGACACAAAACACGTATTGGATGCACAAGATTGGTTAAAAACCCTAATTGGAAAAGAAATATCCTAGGGAGGACGAAAATGACCTAATTGTTCATCCAATGACACAAACACACCTATTGGATTCACAAGATTGGTTAGAAACCCTAATTAGACAAGGTTAAGTTTAGGGAGGACGAAAATGACGTAAATATTCGTCCAATGATACAAAACACCTATTGGATGCACAAGATTGGTTAGAAACCCTAATTGGACAAGATAAAGTGTAGGGAGGACGAAAATGACCTAAATGTTCATCCAATGACACAAAACACCTATTGGATGCACAAGATTGGTTAAAAACCCTAATTGGACAAGATTAAGTGTAGGGAGGACGAAAATGACCTAAATGTTCATCCAATGACACAAAACACCTATTGGATGCACAAGATTGGTTAAAAACCCTAATTGGACAAGATTAAGTGTAAAGAGGACGAAAATGACCTAAATGTTCATCCAATGATACAAAACACCTATTGGATGCACAACATTTGTAAAAAACCCTAATTGGACAAGATTAAGTGTAGGGAGGACGAAAATGACCTAAATGTTCATCCAATGACACAAAACACCTATTGGATGCACAACATTCGTTAGAAACCCTAATTGGACAAGATTAAGTTTAGGAAGGACGAAAATGACCTAATTGTTCATCCAATGACACAAAACACCTATTGGATACACAAATTGGTTAAAAACCCTAAATGGACAAGATTAAGTGTAGGGAGGACGAAAATGACCTAATGTTCATCCAATGACACAAAAGCACCTAATGGATGCACAAGATTGGATAAAAACCCTAATTGGACTAGAATTAGCCTAGGGAGGACGAAAATGACCTAAATGTTCATCCAATGACACAAAACACCTATTGGATGCACAAGATTGGTTAAAAACCCTAATTGGACAAGATTAAGTGTAGGGAGGACGAAAATGACCTAAATGTTCATCCAATGACACAAAACACCTATTGGATGCACAAGATTAGTTAAAAAACCCTAATTGGACAAGATTAAGTGTAGGGAGGACGAAAATGACCTAATGTTCATCCAATGACACAAAAGCACCTAATGGATGCAAAAGATTGGATAAAAACCCTAATTGGACAAGAATTAGCCTAGGGAGGACGAAAATGACCTAAATGTTCATCCAATGACACAAAACACCTATTGGATGCACAAGATTGGTTAAAAACCCTAATTGGACAAGATTAAGTGTAGGGAGGACGAAAATAACCTAAATGTTCATCCAATGACACAAAAGACCTATTGGATGCACAAGATTGGTTAAAAACCCTAATTGGACAAGATTAAGTGTAGAGAGGACGAAAATGACCTAAATGTTCATCCAATGACACAAAACACCTATTGGATGCACAAGATTGGTTAAAAACCCTAATTGGACAAGATTAAGTGTAGGGAGGACGAAAATGACCTAAATGTTCATCCAATGACACAAAACACCTATTGGATACACAAGATTGGTTAAAAACCCTAATTGGACAAGATTAAGTTTAGGGAGGACGAAAATGACCTAAATATTCATCCAATGACACAACACACCTATTGAATGAACAAGATTGGTTAAAAACCCTAATTGGACAAGATTAAGTGTAGGGAGGACAAAAATGACCTAAATGTTCATCCAATGACACAAAACACCTATTGGATGCACAAGATTGGTTAAAAACCCTAATTGGACAAGAATTATCATAGGGAGGACGAAAATGACCTAATTGTTCATCCAATGACACAAAACACCTATTGGATGCACAAGATTGGTTAAAAATCCTAATTAGACAAGATTAAGTGTAGGGATGACGAAAATGACCTAAATATTCATCCAATGACACAAAACACCTATTGGATGCACAAGATTGGTTAAAAACCCTAATTGGACAAGATTAAGTGTAGGGAGGACGAAAATGATCTAAATGTTCATCCAATGACACAAAACACCTATTGGATGCACAAGATTGGTTAAAAACCCTAATTGGACAAGATTAAGTGTAGGGAGGACGAAAATGACCTAAATGTTCATCCAATGACACAAAACACCTATTGGATGCACAAGATTGGTTAAAAACCCTAATTGGACAAGATTAAGTGTAGGCAGGATGAAAATAACCTAAGTGTTCATCCAATGACACAAAACACCTATTGGATGCACAAGATTGGTTAAAAACCCTAATTGGACAAGAATTAGCCTAGGGAGGACGAAAATGACCTAATTGTTCATCCAATGACACAAAACACCTATTGGATACACAAGATTGGTTAAAAACCCTAATTGGACAAGATTAAGTGTAGGGAGGACGAAAATGACCTAAATGTTCATCCAATGACACAAAACACCTATTGGATGCACAAGATTGGTTAAAAACCCTAATTGGATAAGAATTATCCTAGGGAGAACGAAAATGACCTAATTGTTCATCCAATGACAAAAACACACCTATTGGATGCACAAGATTGGTTAGAAACCCTAATTGGACAAGGTTAAGTTTAGGGAGGACGAAAATGACGTAAATATTCGTCCAATGATACAAAACACCTATTGGATGCACAAGATTGGTTAAAAACCCTAATTCGACAAGAATTAGCCTAGGGAAGACGAAAATGACCTAATTGTTCATCCAATGACACAAACACACCTATTGGATGCACAAGATTGGTTAAAAACCCTAATTGGACAAGATAAAGTGTAGGGAGGACGAAAATGACCTAAATGTTCATCCAATGACACAAAACACTTATTGGATGCACAAGATTGGTTAAAAACCCTAATTAGACAAGATTAAGTGTAGGGATGACGAAAATGACCTAAGTATTCGTCCAATGATACAAAACACCTATTGGATGCACAAGATTGGTTAAAAACCCTAATTGGACAAGATTAAGTGTAGGGAGGACGAAAATGACCTAAATGTTCATCCAATGACACAAAACACCTATTGGATGCACAAGATTGGTTAAAAACCCTAATTGGACAAGAATTATCATAGGGTGGACGAAAATGACCTAATTGTTCATCCAATGACACAAAAACACCAATTGGATGCAGAAGAATTGTTAGAAACCCTAATTGGACAAGATAAAGTGTAGGGAGGACGAAAATGACCTAAATGTTCATCCAATGACCCAAAACACCTATTGGATGCATAAGATTGGTTAAAAACCCAAATTGGACAAGATTAAGTGTAGGGAGAACGAAAATGACGTAAATATTCGTCCAATGATACAAAACACCTGTTGGATGCACAAGATTGGTTAGAAACCCTAATTCGACAAGATAAAGTGTAGGGAGGACGAAAATGACCTAAATGTTCATCCAATGACACAAAACACTTATTGGATGCACAAGATTGGTTAAAAACCCTAATTAGACAAGATTAAGTGTAGGGATGACGAAAATGACCTAAATCTTCATCCAATGACACAGAACACCTATTGGATGCACAAGATTGGTTAAAAACCCTAATTGGACAAGATAAAGTGTAGGGAGGACGAAAATAACCTAAATGTTCATCCAATGACACAAAACACTTATTGGATGCACAAGATTGGTTAAAAACCCTAATTAGACAAGATTAAGTGTAGGGATGACGAAAATGACCTAAATATTCATCCAATGACACAAAACACCTATTGGATGCACAAGATTGGTTAAAAACCATAATTGGACAAGATAAAGTGGAGGGAGGACGAAAATGACCTAAATGTTCATCCAATGACACAAAACACCTATTGGATGCACAAGATTGGTTAAAAACCCTAATTGGACAAGAATTATCCTAGGGAGGACGAAAATGACCTAATTGTTCATCCAATGACACAAAAACACCTATTGGATGCACAAGATTGGTTAGAAACCCTAATTGGACAAGGTTAAGTTTAGGGAGGACGAAAATGACGTAAATATTCGTCCAATGATACAAAACACCTATTGGATGCACAAGATTGGTTAGAAACCCTAATTGGACAAGATAAAGTGTAGGGAGGACGAAAATGACCTAAATATTCAGCCAATGACACAAAACACTTATTGGATGCACAAGATTGGTTAAAAACCCTAATTAGACAAGATTAAGTGTAGGGATGACGAAAATGACCTAAATATTCATCCAATGACACAAAACACCTATTGGATGCACAAGATTGGTTAAAAACCCAAATTGGACAAGATAAAGTGTAGGGAGGACGAAAATGACCTAAATGTTCATCCAATGGCACAAAACACTTATTGGATGCACAAGATTGGTTAAAAACCCTAATTAGACAAGATTAAGGGTAGGGATGACGAAAATGACCTAAATATTCATCCAATGACACAAAACACCTATTGGATGCACAAGATTGGTTAAAAACCCTAATTGGACAAGATTAAGTGTAGGGAGGACGAAAATGACCTAAATGTTCATCCAATGACACAAAACACCTATTGGATGCACAAGATTGGTTAAAAACCCTAATTGGACAAGAATTATCCTAGGGAGAACGAAAATGACCTAATTGTTCATCCAATGACACAAACACACCTATTGGATGCACAAGATTGGTTAGAAACCCTAATTGGACAAGGTTAAGTTTAGGGAGGACGAAAATGACGTAAATATTCGTCAATGATACAAAACACCTATTGGATGCACAAGATTGGTTAAAAACCCTAATTGGATAAGAATTAGCCTAGGAAGGACGAAAATGACCTAAATGTTCATCCAATGACACAAAACACCTATTGGATGCACAAGATTGGTTAAAAACCCTAATTGGACAAGATTAAGTGTAGGGAGGACGAAAATGACCTAAATGTTCATCCAATGACACAAAACACCTATTGGATGCACAAGATTGGTTAAAAACCCTAATTGGACAAGAATTATCCTAGGGAGAACGAAAATGACCTAATGGTTCATCCAATGACACAAACACACCTATTGGATGCACAAGATTGGTTAGAAACCCTAATTGGACAAGATAAAGTGTAGGGAGGACGAAAATGACCTAAATGTTCATCCAATGGCACAAAACACCTATTGGATGCACAAGATTGGTTAAAAACCCTAATTGGACAAGAATTATCCTAGGGAGAACGAAAATGACCTAATTGTTCATCCAATGACACAAACACACCTATTGGATGCACAAGATTGGTTAAAAACCCTAATTGGACAAGATAAAGTGTAGGGAGGACGAAAATGACCTAAATGTTCATCCAATGACACAAAACACTTATTGGATGCACAAGATTGGTTACAAACCCTAATTAGACAAGATTAAGTGTAGGGATGACGAAAATGACCTAAATATTCATCCAATGACACAAAACACCTATTGGATGCACAAGATTGTTTAAAAACCCTAATTGGACAAGAATTATCATAGGGAGGACGAAAATGACCTAATTGTTCATCCAATGACACAAAAACACCAATTGGATACACAAGAATTGTTAGAAACCCTAATTGGACAAGATAAAGTGTAGGGAGGACGAAAATGACCTAAATGATCATCCAATGACACAAAACACCTATTGGATGCACAAGATTGGTTAAAAACCCTAATTGGACAAGAATTAGCCTAGGGAGGCCGAAAATGACCTAATTGTTCATCCAATGACACAAACACACCTATTGGATGCACAAGATTGGATAGAAATCCTAATTGGACAAGGTTAAGTTTAGGGAGGACGAAAATGACGTAAATATTCGTCCAATGATACAAAACACCTATTGGATGCACAAGATTGGTTAAAAACCCTAATTGGACAAGATAAAGTGCAGGGAGGACGAAAATGACCTAAATGTTTATCCAATGACACAAAACACTTATTGGATGCACAAGATTGGTTAAAAACCCTAATTAGACAAGATTAAGTGTAGGGATGACGAAAATGACCTAAATATTCATCCAATGACACAAAACACCTATTGGATGCACAAGATTGGTTAAAAACCCTAATTGGACAAGATTAAGTGTAGGGAGGACGAAAATGACCTAAATGTTCATCCAATGACACAAAACACCTATTGGATGCACAAGATTGGTTAAAAACCCTAATTGGATAAGAATTATCCTAGGGAGAACGAAAATGACCTCATTGTTCATCCAATGACACAAACACACCTATTGGATGCACAAGATTGGTTACAAACCCTAATTCGACAAGGTGAAGTTTAGGGAGGACGAAAATGACGTAAATATTCGTCCAATGATGCAAAACACCTATTGGATGCACAAGATTGGTTAAAAACCCTAATTCGACAAGAATTAGCCTAGGGAAGACGAAAATGACCTAATTGTTCATCCAATGACACAAACACACCTATTGGATGCACAAGATTGGTTAAAAACCCTAATTGGATAAGAATTAGCCTAGGGAGGACGAAAATGACCTAAATGTACATCCAATGACACAAAACACCTATTGGATACACAAGATTGGTTAAAAACCCTAATTGGATAAGATTAAGTGTAGGGAGGACGAAAATGACCTAAATGTTCATCCAATGACACAAAACACGTATTGGATGAACAAGATTGGTTAAAAACCCTAATTGGACAAGATAAAGTGTAGGGAGGACGAAAATGACCTAAATGTTCATCCAATGACACAAAACACTTATTGGATGCACAAGATTGGTTAAAAACCCTAATTAGACAAGATTAAGTGTAGGGATGACGAAAATGACCTAAATATTCATCCAATGACACAAAACACCTATTGGATGCACAAGATTGGTTAAAAACCCTAATTGGACAAGATTAAGTGTAGGGAGGACGAAAATGACCTAAATGTTCATCCAATGACACAAAACACCTATTGGATGCACAAGATTGGTTAAAAACCCTAATTAGACAAGAATTATCCTAGGGAGAACGAAAATGACCTAATTGTTCATCCAATGACACAAACACACCTATTGGATGCACAAGATTGGTTAGAAACCCTAATTGGACAAGGTTAAGTTTAGGGAGGACGAAAATGACGTAAATATTCGTCCAATGATACAAAACACCTATTGGATACACAAGATTGGTTAAAAACCCTAATTCGACAAGAATTAGCCTAGGGAAGACGAAAATGACCTAATTGTTCATCCAATGACAGAAAAACACCAATTGGATGCACAAGATTGGTTAAAAACCCTTATTGGATAAGAATTAGCCTAGGGAGGACGAAAATGACCTAAATGTTCATCCAATGACACAAAACACCTATTGGATGCACAAGATTGGTTAAAAACCCTAATTGGACAAGATTAAGTGTAGGGAGGACGAAAATGACCTAAATGTTCATCCAATGACACAAAACACCTATTGGATGCACAAGATTGGTTAAAAACCCTAATTGGACAAGAATTATCATAGGGAGGACGAAAATGACCTAATTGTTCATCCAATGACACAAAAACACCTATTGGATGCACAAGATTGGTTAGAAACCCTAATTGGATAAGATAAAGTGTAGGGAGGACGAAAATGACCTAAATGCTCATCCAATGACCCAAAACACCTATTGGATGCATAAGATTGGTTAAAAACCAAAATTGGACAAGATTAAGTGTAGGGAGAACGAAAATGATGTAAATATTCGTCCAATGATACAAAACACCTATTGGATGCACAAGATTGGTTAAAAACCCTAATTGGACAAGAATTATCCTAGGGGGGACGAAAATGATCTAATTGTTCATCCAATTACACAAAAACACCAATTGGATACACAAGATTGGTTAAAAACCCTAATTAGACAAGATTAAGTGTAGGGAGGACGAAAATGACCTAATTGTTCATCCAATGACACAAAAACACCTATTGGATGCACAAGATTGGTTAAAAACCCTAATTGGACAAGATAAAGTGTAGGGAGGACGAAAATGACCTAAATGTTCATCCAATGACACAAAACACTTATTGGATGCACAAGATTGGTTAAAAACCCTAATTAGACAAGATTAAGTGTAGGGATGACGAAAATGACCTAAATATTCATCCAATGACACAAAACACCTATTGGATGCACAAGATTGGTTAAAAACCCTAATTGGACAAGATTAAGTGTAGGGAGGACGAAAATGACCTAAATGTTCATCCAATGACACAAAACACCTATTGGATGCACAAGATTGGTTAAAAACCCTAATTGGATAAGAATTATCCTAGGGAGAACGAAAATGACCTAATTGTTCATCCAATGACACAAACACACCTATTGGATGCACAAGATTGGTTAGAAACCCTAATTCGACAAGGTTAAGTTTAGGGAGGACGAAAATGACGTAAATATTCGTCCAATGATGCAAAACACCTATTGGATGCACAAGATTGGTTAAAAACCCTAATTCGACAAGAATTAGCCTAGGGAAGACGAAAATGACCTAATTGTTCATCCAATGACACAAACACACCTATTGGATGCACAAGATTGGTTAAAAACCCTAATTGGATAAGAATTAGCCTAGGGAGGACGAAAATGACCTAAATGTACATCCAATGACACAAAACACCTATTGGATACACAAGATTGGTTAAAAACCCTAATTGGACAAGATTAAGTGTAGGGAGGACGAAAATGACCTAAATGTTCATCCAATGACACAAAACACCTATTGGATGCACAAGATTGGTTAAAAACCCTAATTGGACAAGAATTATCCTAGGGAGAACGAAAATGACCTAATGGTTCATCCAATGACACAAACACACCTATTGGATGCACAAGATTGGTTAGAAACCCTAATTGGACAAGATAAAGTGTAGGGAGGACGAAAATGACCTAAATGTTCATCCAATGACACAAAACACCTATTGGATGCACAAGATTGGTTAAAAACCCTAATTAGACAAGATTAAGTGTAGGGACTACGAAAATGACCTAAATATTCATCCAATGACACAAAACACCTATTGGATGCACAAAATTGGTTCAAAACCCTAATTGGACAAGATTAAGTATAGGGAGGACGAAAATGACCTAAATGTTCATCCAATGACACAAAACACCTATTGGATGCACAAGATTGGTTAAAAACCCTAATTGGACAAGATTAAGTGTAGGGAGGACGAAAATGACCTAAATGTTCATCCAATGACACAAAACACTTATTGGATGCACAAGATTGGTTAAAAACCCTAATTAGACAAGATTAAGTGTAGGGATGACGAAAATGACCTAAATATTCATCCAATGACACAAAACACCTATTGGATGCACAAGATTGGATAGAAACCCTAATTGGACAAGGTTAAGTTTAGGGAGGACGAAAATGACGTAAATATTCGTCCAATGATACAAAACACCTATTGGATGCACAAGATTGGTTAAAAACCCTAATTGGATAAGAATTAGCCTAGGGAGGACGAAAATGACCTAAATGTTCATCCAATGACACAAAACACCTATTGGATGCACAAGATTGGTTAAAAACCCTAATTGGATAAGAATTAGCCTAGGGAGGACGAAAATGACCTAAATGTTCATCCAATGACACAAAAACACCTAATGGATGCACAAGATTGGTTAAAAACCCTAATTAGACAAGAATTAGCCTAGGGAGGACGAAAATGACCATATTGTCCATCCAATGACACAAACACACCTATTGGATGCACAAGATTGGTTAGAAATCCTAATTGGACCAGAATAAGCCTAGGGAGATCGAAAATGACCTAATTGTTCATCCAATGACACAAACACAACTATTGGATGCACAAGATTGGTTAGAAACCCTAATTGGACAGGCATAGGTCTAAGGAGGATGAAAATGACCTAAATGTTCCTCCAATGACACAAAAACACCTTATGGACGCACAACATTGGTTAAAAACCCTAATTGGACAAGATTAAGTGTAGGGAGGACGAAAATGACCTAAATGTTCATCCAATGACAGAAAACACCTATTGGATGCACAACATTGGTTAGAAACCCTAATTGGACAAGATTAAGTTTAGGGAGGACCAAAATGACCTAATTGTTCATCCAATGACACAAAACACCTATTGGATGCACAAGATTGGTTAAAAACCCTAATTGGAAAAGAATTAGCCTAGGGAGGACGAAAATGACCTAAATGTTCATCCAATGACACAAAAACACCTAATGGATGCACAAGATTGGTTAAAAACCCTAATTGGACAAGAATTAGCCTTGGGAGAACGAAAATGACCTAAATTGTTCATCCAATGACACAAACACACCTATTGGATGCACAAGATTGGTTAGAAACCCTAATTGGACCAGAATAAGCCTAGGGAGATCGAAAATGACCTAATTGTTCATCCAATGACACAAACACAACTATTGGATGCACAAGATTGGTTAGAAACCCTAATTGGACAGGCATAGGTCTAAGGAGGATGAAAATGACCTAAATGTTCCTCCAATGACACAAAAACACCTTATGGATGCACAACATTGGTTAAAAACCCTAATTGGACAAGATTAAGTGTAGGGAGGACGAAAATGACCTAAATGTTCATCCAATGACACAAAACACCTATTGGATGCACAAGATTGGTTAAAAACCCTAATTGGATAAGAATTATCCTAGGGAGAACGAAAATGACCTAATTGTTCATCCAATGACACAAACACACCTATTGGATGCACAAGATTGGTTAGAAACCCTAATTGGACAAGGTTAAGTTTAGGGAGGACGAAAATGACGTAAATATTCGTCTAATGATACAAAACACCTATTGGATGCACAAGATTGGTTAAAAACCCTAATTCGACAAGAATTAGCCTAGGGAAGACGAAAATGACCTAATTGTTCATCCAATGACACAAACACACCTATTGGATGCACAAGATTGGTTAAAAACCCTAATTGGACAAGATAAAGTGTAGGGAGGACGAAAATGACCTAAATGTTCATCCAATGACACAAAACACTTATTGGATGCACAAGATTGGTTAAAAACCCTAATTAGACAAGATAAAGTGTAGGGATGACGAAAATGACCTAAATATTCATCCAATGACACAAAACACCTATTGGATGCACAAGATTGGTTAAAAACCCTAATTGGACAAGATTAAGTGTAGGGAGGACGAAAATGACCTAAATGTTCATCCAATGACACAAAACACCTATTGGATGCACAAGATTGTTTAAAAACCCTAATTGGACAAGAATTATCATAGGGAGGACGAAAATGACCTAATTGTTCATCCAATGACACAAAAACACCAATTGGATGCACAAGAATTGTTAGAAACCCTAATTGGACAAGATAAAGTGTAGGGAGGACGAAAATGACCTAAATGATCATCCAATGACACAAAACACCTATTGGATGCACAAGATTGGTTAAAAACCCTAATAGGACAAGAATTAGCCTAGGGAGGACGAAAATGACCTAATTGTTCATCCAATGACACAAACACACCTATTGGATGCACAAGATTGGATAGAAACCCTAATTGGACAAGGTTAAGTTTAGGGAGGACGAAAATGACGTAAATATTCGTCCAATGATACAAAACACCTATTGGATGCACAAGATTGGTTAAAAATCCTAATTGGACAAGATTAAGTGTAGGGATGACGAAAATGACCTAAATATTCATCCAATGACACAAAACACCTATTGGATGCACAAGATTGGTTAAAAACCCTAATTGGACAAGATAAAGTGTAGGGAGGACGAAAATGACCTAAATGTTCATCCAATGACCCAAAACACCTATTGGATGCATAAGATTGGTTAAAAACCCAAATTGGACAAGATTAAGTGTAGGGAGAACGAAAATGACGTAAATATTCGTCCAATGATACAAAACACCTGTTGGATGCACAAGATTGGTTAAAAACCCTAATTGGACAAGAATTATCCTAGGGAGGACGAAAATGATCTAATTGTTCATCCAATTACACAAAAACACCAATTGGATACACAAGATTGGTTAAAAACCCTAATTAGACAAGATTAAGTGTAGGGATGACGAAAATGACCTAAATATTCATCCAATGACACAAAACACCTATTGGATGCACAAGATTGGTTAAAAACCCTAATTGGACAAGAATTATCATAGGGATGACGAAAATGACCTAATTGTTCATCCAATGACACAAAAACACCAATTGGATGCACAAGAATTGTTAGAAACCCTAATTGGACAAGATAAAGTGTAGGGAGGACGAAAATGACCTAAATGATCATCCAATGACACAAAACACCTATTGGATGCACAAGATTGGTTAAAAACCCTAATTGGACAAGAATTAGCCTAGGGAGGACGAAAATGACCTAATTGTTCATCCAATGACACAAACACACCTATTGGATGCACAAGATTGGATAGAAACCCTAATTGGACAAGGTTAAGTTTAGAAAGGACGAAAATGACGTAAATATTCGTCCAATGATACAAAACACCTATTGGATGCACAAGATTGGTTAAAAACCCTAATTGGACAAGAATTATCCTAGGGAGGACGAAAATGACCTAATTGTTCATCCAATTACACAAAAACACCAACTGGATGCACAAGATTGGTTAGAAACCGTAATTTGACAAGATAAAATGTCGGGAGGACGAAAATGACCTAAATGATCATCCAATGACACAAAACACCTATTGGATGCACAAGATTGGTTAAAAACCCTAATTGGACAAGAATTAGCCTAGGGAGGACGAAAATGACCTAATTGTTCATCCAATGACACAAACACACCTATTGGATGCACAAGATTGGATAGAAATCCTAATTGGACAAGGTTAAGTTTAGGGAGGACGAAAATGACGTAAATATTCGTCCAATGATACAAAACACCTATTGGATGCACAAGATTGGTTAAAAACCCTAATTGGACAAGATTAAGTGTAGGGATGACGAAAATGACCTAAATATTCATCCAATAACACAAAACACCTATTGGATGCACAAGATTGGTTAAAAACCCTAATTGGACAAGATAAAGTGTAGGGAGAACGAAAATGACCTAAATGTTTATCCAATGACACAAAACACTTATTGGATGCACAAGATTGGTTAAAAACCCTAATTAGACAAGATTAAGTGTAGGGATGACGAAAATGACCTAAATATTCATCCAATGACACAAAACACCTATTGGATGCACAAGATTCGTTAAAAACCCTAATTGGACAAGATTAAGTGTAGGGAGGACGAAAATGACCTAAATGTTCATCCAATGACACAAAACACCTATTGGATGCACAAGATTGGTTAAAAACCCTAATTGGATAAGAATTATCCTAGGGAGAACGAAAATGACCTCATTGTTCATCCAATGACACAAACACACCTATTGGATGCACAAGATTGGTTAGAAACCCTAATTCGACAAGGTGAAGTTTAGGGAGGACGAAAATGACGTAAATATTCGTCCAATGATGCAAAACACCTATTGGATGCACAAGATTGGTTAAAAACCCTAATTCGACAAGAATTAGCCTAGGGAAGACGAAAATGACCTAATTGTTCATCCAATGACACAAACACACCTATTGGATGCACAAGATTGGTTAAAAACCCTAATTGGATAAGAATTAGCCTAGGGAGGACGAAAATGACCTAAATGTACATCCAATGACACAAAACACCTATTGGATACACAAGATTGGTTAAAAACCCTAATTGGACAAGATTAAGTGTAGGGAGGACGAAAATGACCTAAATGTTCATCCAATGACACAAAACACGTATTGGATGCACAAGATTGGTTAAAAACCCTAATTGGAAAAGAATTATCCTAGGGAGGACGAAAATGACCTAATTGTTCATCCAATGAGACAAACACACCTATTGGATGCACAAGATTGGTTAAAAACCCTAATTGGACAAGATAAAGTGTAGGGAGGACGAAAATGACCTAAATGTTCATCCAATGACACAAAACACATATTGGATGCACAAGATTGGTTAAAAACCCTAATTGGATAAGAATTAGCCTAGGGAGGACGAAAATGACCTAAATGTACATCCAATGACACAAAACACCTATTGGATACACAAGATTGGTTAAAAACCCTAATTGGACAAGATTAAGTGTAGGGAGGACGAAAATGACCTAAATGTTCATCCAATGACACAAAACACGTATTGGATGCACTAGATTGGTTAAAAACCCTAATTGGAAAAGAATTATCCTAGGGAGGACGAAAATGACCTAATTGTTCATCCAATGACACAAACACACCTATTGGATGCACAAGATTGGTTAGAAACCCTAATTAGACAAGGTTAAGTGTAGGGAGGACGAAAATGACCTAAATGTTCATCCAATGACACAAAACACTTATTGGATGCACAAGATTGGTTAAAAACCCTAATTAGACAAGATTAAGTGTAGGGATGACGAAAATGACCTAAATATTCGTCCAATGATACAAAACACCTATTGGATGCACAAGATTGGTTAAAAACCCTAATTGGACAAGAATTATCCTAGGGAGGACGAAAATGACCTAATTGTTCATCCAATTACACAAAAACACCAACTGGATGCACAAGATTGGTTAGAAACCGTAATTTGACAAGATAAAGTGTCGGGAGGACGAAAATGACCTAAATGATCATCCAATGACACAAAACACCTATTGGATGCAGAAGATTGGTTAAAAACCCTAATTGGACAAGAATTAGCCTAGGGAGGACGAAAATGACCTAATTGTTCATCCAATGGCACAAACACACCTATTGGATGCACAAGATTGGATAGAAACCCTAATTGGACAAGGTTAAGTTTAGGGAGGACGAAAATGACGTAAATATTAGTCCAATGATACAAAACACCTATTGGATGCACAAGATTGGTTAAAAACCCTAATTGGACAAGAATTATCCTAGGGAGGACGAAAATGATCTAATTGTTCATCCAATTACACAAAAACACCAGTTGGATGCACAAGATTGGTTAAAAACCCTAATTAGACAAGATTAAGTGTAGTGATGACGAAAATGACCTAAATATTCATCCAATGACACAAAACACCTATTGGATGCACAAGATTGGTTAAAAACCCTAATTGGACAAGATTAAGTGTAGGGAGGACGAAAATGACCTAAATGTTCATCCAATGACACAAAACACCTATTGGATGCACAAGATTGGCTAAAAACCCTAATTGGACAAGAATTATCCTAGGGAGAACGAAAATGACCTAATTGTTCATCCAATGACACAAACACACCTATTGGATGCACAAGATTGGTTAGAAACCCTAATTGGACAAGGTTAAGTTTAGGGAGGACGAAAATGACGTAAATATTCGTCCAATGATACAAAACACCTATTGGATGCACAAGATTGGTTAAAAACCCTAATTCGACAAGAATTAGCCTAGGGTAGACGAAAATGACCTAATTGTTCATCCAATGACAGAAAAACACCAATTGGATGCACAAGATTGGTTAAAAACCCTAATTGGATAAGAATTAGCCCCGGGAGGACGAAAATGACCTAAATGTTCATCCAATGACACAAAACACCTATTGGATGCACAAGATTGGTTAAAAACCCTAATTGGACAAGATTAAGTGTACGGAGGACGAAAATGACCTAAATGTTCATCCAATGACACAAAACACCTATTGGATGCACAAGATTGGTTAAAAACCCTAATTGGACAAGAATTAGCCTAGGGAGGACGAAAATGACCTAATTGTTCATCCAATGACACAAACACACCTATTGGATGCACAAGATTGGATAGAAACCCTAATTGGACAAGGTTAAGTTTAGGGAGGACGAAAATGACGTAAATATTCGTCCAATGATACAAAACACCTATTGGATGCACAAGATTAGTTAAAAACCCTAATTGGACTAGAATTATCCTAGGGAGGACGAAAATGATCTAATTGTTCATCCAATTACACAAAAACACCAATTGGATGCACAAGATTGGTTAAAAACCCTAATTAGACAAGATTAAGTGTAGGGATGACGAAAATGACCTAAATATTCATCCAATGACACAAAACACCTATTGGATGCACAAGATTGGTTAAAAACCCTAATTGGACAAGATTAAGTGTAGGGAGGACGAAAATGACCTAAATGTTCATCCAATGACACAAAACACCTATTGGATGCACAAGATTGGTTAAAAACCCTAATTGGACAAGAATTATAATTGGGAGGACGAAAATGACCTAATTGGTCATCCAATGACACAAAAACACCATTTGGATGCACAAGAATTGTTAGAAACCCTAATTGGACAAGATAAAGTGTAGGGAGGACGAAAATGACCTAAATGTTCATCCAATTACCCAAAACACCTATTGGATGCATAAGATTGGTTAAAAACCCAAATTGGACAAGATTAAGTGTAGGGAGAACGAAAATGACGTAAATATTCGTCCAATGATACAAAACACCTATTGGATGCACAAGATTGGTTAAAAACCCTAATTGGACAAGATTAAGTGTAAGGAGGACGAAAATGACCTAATTGTTCATCCAATGACACAAACACACCTATGGGATGCACAAGATTGGTTAGAAACCCTAATTGGACAAGATTAAGTGTAGCGAGGACGAAAATGTGCTAAATGTTCGTTCAATGATACAAAACACCTATTGGATGCACAAGATTGGTTAGAAACCCTAATTGGACAAGATAAAGTGTAGGGAGAACGAAAATGACCTAAATGTTCATCCAATGACACAAAACACCTATTGGATGCACAAGATTGGTTAAAAACCCTAATTGGACAAGATTAAGTGTAGGGAGGACGAAAATGACCTAAATGTTCATCCAATGACACAAAACACCTATTGGATCCACTAGATTGGTTAAAAACACTAATTGGACAAGAATTATCCTAGGGAGGACGAAAATGACCTAATTGCTCATCCAATGACACAAAAACACCAACTGGATGAACAAGATTGGTTTGAAACCCTAATTGGACAAGATAAAATGTAGGGAGGACGAAAATGACCTAAATGTTCATCTAATGACCCAAAACACCTATTGGATGCACAAGATTGGTTAAAAACCCAAATTGGACAAGATTAAGTGTAGGGACGACGAAAATGACCTAAATGTTCATCCAATGACACAAAACACCTATTGGATGCACAAGATTGGTCAAAAACCCTAATTGGACAGGATTAAGTGTAGGGAGGACGAAAATGACCTAAATATTCATCCAATGACACAAAACACCTATTGGTTGCACAAGATTGGTTAAAAAACCTAATTGGACAAGATTAAGTGTTGGGAGGACGAAAATGACCTAAATGTTCATCCAACGACACAAACACAACTATTGGATGCACAAGATTGGTTAAAAACCCTAATTGGATAAGAATTAGCCTAGGGAGGACGAAAAAGACGTAAGTGTCAATCCAATGACACAAAACTCCTATTGGATGCACAAGATTGGTTAAAAACCCTAATTGGACAAGATAAAGTGTAGGGAGGACGAAAATGACCTAAATGTTCATCCAATGACACAAAACACTTATTGGATGCACAAGATTGGTTAAAAACCCTAATTAGACAAGATTAAGTGTAGGGATGACGAAAATGACCTAAATATTCATCCAATGACACAAAACACCTATTGGATGCACAAGATTGGTTAAAAACCCTAATTGGACATGATTAAGTGTAGGGAGGACGAAAATGACCTAAATGTTCATCCAATGACACAAAACACCTATTGGATGCACAAGATTGGTTAAAAACCCTAATTGGACAAGAATTATCATAGGGAGGACGAAAATGACCTAATTGTTCATCCAATGACACAAAAACACCAATTGGATGCACAAGAATTGTTAGAAACCCTAATTGGACAAGATAAAGTGTAGGGAGGACGAAAATGACCTAAATGATCATCCAATGACACAAAACACTTATTGGATGCACAAGATTGGTTAAAAACCCTAATTAGACAAGATTAAGTGTAGGGATGACGAAAATGACCTAAATATTCATCCAATGACACAAAACACCCTATTGGATGCACAAGATTGGTTAAAAACCCTAATTGGACAAGATTAAGTGTAGGGAGGACGAAAATGACCTAAATGTTCATCCAATGACACAAAACACCTATTGGATGCACAAGATTGGTTAAAAACCCTAATTGGAAAAGAATTATCCTAGGGAGGACGAAAATGACCTAATTGTTCATCCAATGACACAAACACACCTATTGGATTCACAAGATTGGTTAGAAACCCTAATTAGACAAGGTTAAGTTTAGGGAGGACGAAAATGACGTAAATATTCGTCCAATGATACAAAACACCTATTGGATGCACAAGATTGGTTAGAAACCCTAATTGGACAAGATAAAGTGTAGGGAGGACGAAAATGACCTAAATGTTCATCCAATGACACAAAACACTTATTGGATGCACAAGATTGGTTAAAAACCCTAATTAAACAAGATTAAGTGTAGGGATGACGAAAATTACCTAAATATTCGTCCAATGATACAAAACACCTATTGGATGCACAAGATTGGTTAAAAACCCTAATTGGACAAGAATTATCCTAGGGAGGACGAAAATGACCTAATGGTTCATCCAATGACACAAACACACCTATTGGATGCACAAGATTGGTTAGAAACCCTAATTGGACAAGGTTAAGTTTAGGGAGGACGAAAATGACGTAAATATTCGTCCAATGATACAAAACACCTATTGGATGCACAAGATTGGTTAAAAACCCTAATTGGACAAGAATTATCCTAGGGAGGACAAAAATGATCCAATTGTTCATCCAATTACACAAAAACACCAGTTGGATGCACAAGATTGGTTAAAAACCCTAATTAGACAAGATTAAGTGTAGGGATGACGAAAATGACCTAAATATTCATCCAATGACACAAAACACCTATTGGATGCACAAGATTAGTTAAAAACCCTAATTGGACAAGATTAAGTGTAGGGAGGACGAAAATGACCTAAATGTTCATCCAATGACACAAAACACCTATTGGATGCACAAGATTGGTTAAAAACCCTAATTGGACAAGAATTATCCTAGGGAGAACGAAAATGACCTAATTGTTCATCCAATGACACAAACACACCTATTTGATGCACAAGATTGGTTAGAAACCCTAATTGGACAACGTTAAGTTTAGGGAGGACTAAAATGACGTAAATATTCGTCCAACGATTCAAAACACCTATTGGATGCACAAGATTGGTTAAAAACCCTAATTCGACAAGAATTAGCCTAGGGAAGACGAAAATGACCTAATTGTTCATCCAATGACAGAAAAACACCAATTGGATGCACAAGATTGGTTAAAAACCCTAATTGGACAAGATTAAGTGTAGGGAGGACGAAAATGACCTAAATGTTCATCCAATGACACAAAACACCTATTGGATGCACAAGATTGGTTAAAAACCCTAATTGGACAAGAATTATCCTAGGGAGAACGAAAATGACCTAATTGTTCATCCAATGACACAAACACACCTATTGGATGCACAAGATTGGTTAGAAACCCTAATTGGACAAGGTTAAGTTTAGGGAGGACGAAAATGACGTAAATATTTGTCCAATGATACAAAACACCTATTGGATGCACAAGATTGGTTAAAAACCCTAATTCGACAAGAATTAGCCTAGGGAAGACGAAAATGACCTAATTGTTCATCCAATGACACAAACACACCTATTGGATGCACAAGATTGGTTAAAAACCCTAATTGGATAAGAATTAGCCTAGGGAGGACGAAAATGACCTAAATGTTCATCCAATGACACAAAACACTTATTGGATGCACAAGATTGGTTAAAAACCCTAATTAGACAAGATTAAGTGTAGGGATGACGAAAATGACCTAAATATTCATCCAATGACACAAAACACCTATTGGATGCACAAGATTGGTTAGAAACCCTAATTGGACAAGATAAAGTGTAGGGAGGACGAAAATGACCTAAATGTTCATCCAATGACACAAAACACGTATTGAATGCACAAGATTGGTTAAAAACCCTAATTAGACAAGATTAAGTGTAGGGATGACGAAAATGACCTAAATATTCATCCAATGACACAAAACACCTATTGGATGCACAAGATTGGTTAAAAACCCTAATTGGACAAGATTAAGTGTAGGGAGGACGAAAATGATCTAAATGTTCATCCAATGACACAAAACACCTATTGGATGCACAAGATTGGTTAAAAACCCTAATTGGACAAGAATTATCCTAGGGAGGACGAAAATGACCTAATTGTTCATCCAATGACACAAACACACCTATTGGATGCACAAGATTGGTTAGAAACCCTAATTGGAAAAGGTTAAGTTTAGGGAGGACGAAAATGACGTAAATATTCGTCTAATGATACAAAACACCTATTGGATTCACAAGATTGGTTAGAAACCCTAATTGGACAAGATAAAGTGTAGGGAGGACGAAAATGACCTAAATGTTCATGCAATGACACAAAACACTTATTGAATGCACAAGATTGGTTAAAAACCCTAATTAGACAAGATTAAGTGTAGGGATGACGAAAATGACCTAAATATTCATCCAATGACACAAAACACCTATTGGATGCACAAGATTGGTTAAAAGCCCTAATTGGACAAGATAAAGTGTAGGGAGGACGAAAATGACCTAAATGTTCATCCAATGAAACAAAACACTTATTGGATACACAAGATTGGTTAAAAACCCTAATTAGACAAGATTAAGTGTAGGGATGACGAAAATGACCTAAATATTCATCCAATGACACAAAACACCTATTGGATGCACAAGATTGGTTAAAAACCCTAATTGGACAAGATTAAGTGTAGGGAGGACGAAAATGACCTAATTGTTCATCCAATGACACAAAAACACCTATTGGATGCACAAGATTGGTTAGAAACCCTAATTGGACAAGATTAAGTTTAGGGAGGACGAAAATGACGTAAATGTTCATCCAATGACACAAAACACCCATTGGATGCACAAGATTGGTTAAAAACCCTAATTGGACAAGATTAAGTGTAGGGAGGACGAAAATGACCTAAATGTTCATCCAATGACACAAAACACCTATTGGATGCACAAGATTGGTTAAAAACCCTAATTGGACAAGCTTAAGTGTAGGGAGGATGAAAATGACCTAAATGTTCATCCAATGACACAAAACACCTATTGGATGCACAAGATTGGTTAAAAACCCTAATTGGACAAGAATTAGCCTAGGGAGGATGAAAATGACCTAAATGTTCATCCAATGACACAAAACACCTATTGGATGCACAAGATTGGTTAAAAACCCTAATTGGACAAGATTAAGTGTAGGGAGGACGAAAATGACCTAATTGTTCATCCAATGACACAAAACACCTATTGGATGCACAAGATTGGTTAAAAACCCAAATTGGACAAGATTAAGTGTAGGAGGGACGAAAATGACCTAAATGTTCATCCAATGACACAAAACACCTATTGGATGCACAAGATTGGTTAAAAACCCTAATTGGACAAGATTAAGTGTAGGGAGGACGAAAATGGTCTAAATATTGATCCAATGACACAAAAACACCTATTGGATGCACAAGATTAGTTAAAAACCCTAATTGGAAAAGATTTAGCCTAGGGAGGACAAAATGACCTAATTGTTCATCCAATGACACAAAAACACCCATTGGATGCACAAGATTGGTTAAAAACCCTAATTGGACAAGATTAAGTGTAGGGAGGACGATAATGGCCTAAATGTTCATCCAATGACACAAAACACCTATTGGATGCACAAGATTGGTTAAAAACCCTAATTGGACAAGATTAAGTGTAGGGAGGACGAAAATGACCTAAATGTTCATCCAATGACACAAAACACCTATTGGATGCACAAGATTGGTTAAAAACCCTAATTGGATAAGAATTAGCCTAGGGAGGACGAAAATGTCCTAAATCTTCATCCCATGACACAAAACACCTATTGGATGCACAAGATTGGTTAAAAACCCTAATTGGACAAGATTAAGTGTAGGGAGGACGAAAATGACCTAAATATTCATCCAATGACACAAAACACCTATTGGATGCACAAGATTGGTTAAAAACCCTAATTGGACAAGATTAAATGTAGGGAGGACGAAAATGACATAAATGTTCATCCAATGACACAAAACAGTTATTGGATGCACAAGATTGTTTAAAAACCCTAATTGGATAAGAATTAGCCTAGGGAGGACGAAAATGACCTAATTGTTCATCCAATGACACAAAAACACCAATTGGATGCACAAGAATTGTTAGAAACCCTAATTGGACAAGATAAAGTGTAGGGAGGACGAAAATGACCTAAATGATCATCCAATGACACAAAACACCTATTGGATGCACAAGATTGGTTAAAAACCCTAATTGGACAAGAATTAGCCTAGGGAGGACGAAAATGACCTAATTGTTCATCCAATGACACAAACACACCTATTGGATGCACAAGATTGGATAGAAACCCTAATTGGACAAGGTTAAGTTTAGGGAGGACGAAAATGCCGTAAATATTCGTCCAATGATACAAAACACCTATTGGATGCACAAGATTGGTTAGAAACCCTAATTGGACAAGATAAAGTGTAGGGAGGATGAAAATGACCTAAATGTTCATCCAATGACACAAAACACTTATTGGATGCACAAGATTGGTTAAAAACCCTAATTAGACAAGATTAAGTGTAGGGATGACGAAAATGACCTAAATATTCATCCAATGACACAAAACACCTATTGGATGCACAAGATTGGTTAAAAACCCAAATTGGACAAGATAAAGTGTAGGGAGGACGAAAATGACCTAAATGTTCATCCAATGACACAAAACACTTATTGGATGCACAAGATTGGTTAAAAACCCTAATTAGACAAGATTAAGGGTAGGGATGACGAAAATGACCTAAATATTCATCCAATGACACATAACACCTATTGGATGCACAAGATTGGTTAAAAACCCTAATTGGACAAGTTTAAGTGTAGGGAGGACGAAAATGACCTAAATGTTCATCCAATGACACATAACACCTATTGGATGCACAAGATTGGTTAAAAACCCTAATTGGACAAGAATTATCCTAGGGAGAACGAAAATGACCTAATTGTTCATCCAATGACACAAACACACCTATTGGATGCACAAGATTGGTTAGAAACCCTAATTGGACAAGGTTAAGTTTAGGGAGGACGAAAATGACGTAAATATTCGTCCAATGATACAAAACACCTATTGGATGCACAAGATTGGTTAAAAACCCTAATTCGACAAGATTAAGTGTAGGGATGACGAAAATGACCTAAATATTCATCCAATGACACAAAACACCTATTGGATGCACAAGATTGGTTAAAAACCCTAATTGGACAAGATTAAGTGTAGGGAGGACGAAAATGACCTAAATGTTCATCCAATGACACAAAACACCTATTGGATGCACAAGATTGGTTAAAAACCCTAATTGGACAAGAATTATCCTAGGGAGAACGAAAATGACCTAATTGTTCATCCAATGACACAAACACACCTATTGGATGCACAAGATTGGTTAGAAACCCTAATTGGACAAGGTTAAGTTTAGGGAGGACGAAAATGACGTAAATATTCGTCCAATGATACAAAACACCTATTGGATGCACAAGATTGGTTAAAAACCCTAATTGGATAAGAATTAGCCTAGGAAGGACGAAAATGACCTAAATGTTCATCCAATGACACAAAACACCTATAGGATGCACAAGATTGGTTAAAAACCCTAATTGGACAAGATTAAGTGTAGGGAGGACGAAAATGACCTAAATGTTCATCCAATGACACAAAACACCTATTGGATGCACAAGATTGGTTAAAAACCCTAATTGGACAAGAATTATCCTAGGGAGAACGAAAATGACCTAATTGTTCATCCAATGACACAAACACACCTATTGGATGCACAAGATTGGTTAGAAACCCTAATTGGACAAGGTTAAGTTTAGGGAGGACGAAAATGACGTAAATATTCGTCCAATGATACAAAACACCTATTGGATGCACAAGATTGGTTAAAAACCCTAATTGGACAAGAATTAGCCTAGGGAGGACGAAAATGACCTAATTGTTCATCCAATGACACAAACACACCTATTGGATGCACAAGATTGGATAGAAACCCTAATTGGACAAGGTTAAGTTTAGGGAGGACGAAAATGACGTAAATATTCGTCCAATGATACAAAACACCTATTGGATGCACAAGATTGGTTAAAAACCCTAATTGGACTAGAATTATCCTAGGGAGGACGAAAATGATCTAATTGTTCATCCAATTACACAAAAACACCAATTGGATGCTCAAGATTGGTTAAAAACCCTAATTAGACAAGATTAAGTGTAGGGATGACGAAAATGACCTAAATATTCATCCAATGACACAAAACACCTATTGGATGCACAAGATTGGTTAAAAACCCTAATTGGACAAGATAAAGTGTAGGGAGGACGAAAATGACCTAAATGTTCATCCAATGTCACAAAACACTTATTGGATGCACAAGATTGGTTAAAAACCCTAATTAGACAAGATTAAGTGTAGGGATGACGAAAATGACCTAAATATTCATCCAATGACACAAAACACCTATTGGATGCACAAGATTGGTTAAAAACCCTAATTGGACAAGATTAAGTGAAGGGAGGACGAAAATGATCTAAATGTTCATCCAATGACACAAAACACCTATTGGATGCACAAGATTGGTTAAAAACCCTAATTGGACAAGAATTATCCTAGGGAGGACGAAAATGATCTAATTGTTCATCCAATTACACAAAAACACCAATTGGATACACAAGATTGGTTAAAAACCCTAATTAGACAAGATTAAGTGTAGGGAGGACGAAAATGACCTAAATATTCATCCAATGACACAAAACACCTATTGGATGCACAAGATTGGTTAAAAACCCTAATTGGACAAGATTAAGTGTAGGGAGGACGAAAATAAACTAAATGTTCATCCAATGACACAAAATAACTATTGGATGCACAACATTGGTTAAAAACCCTAATTGGATAAGAATTAGCCTAGGGAGGACGAAAATGTCCTAAATCTTCATCCAATGACACAAAACACCTATTGGATGCACAAGATTGGTTAAAAACCCTAATTGGACAAGATTAAGTGTAGGGAGGACGAAAATGACCTAAATATTCATCCAATGACACAAAACACCTATTGGATGCACAAGATTAGTTAAAAACCCTAATTGGACAAGATTAAGTGTAGGGAGGACGAAAATGACCTAAATGTTCATCCAATGACACAAAACACCTATTGGATGCACAAGATTGGTTAAAAACCCTAATTGGACAAGAATTATCCTAGGGAGAACGAAAATGACCTAATTGTTCATCCAATGACACAAACACACCTATTTGATGCACAAGATTGGTTAGAAACCCTAATTGGACAACGTTAAGTTTAGGGAGGACTAAAATGACGTAAATATTCGTCCAACGATTCAAAACACCTATTGGATGCACAAGATTGGTTAAAAACCCTAATTCGACAAGAATTAGCCTAGGGAAGACGAAAATGACCTAATTGTTCATCCAATGACAGAAAAACACCAATTGGATGCACAAGATTGGTTATAAACCCTAATTAGACAAGATTAAGTGTAGGGATGACGAAAATGACCTAAATATTCATCCAATGACACAAAACACCTATTGGATGCACAAGATTGGTTAAAAACCCTAATTGGACAAGATTAAGTGTAGGGAGGACGAAAATGACCTAAATGTTCATCCAATGACACAAAACACCTATTGGATGCACAAGATTGGTTAAAAACCCTAATTGGACAAGAATTATCCTAGGGAGGACGAAAATGACCTAATTGTTCATCCAATTACACAAAAACACCAACTGGATGCACAAGATTGGTTAGAAACCGTAATTTGACAAGATAAAGTGTCGGGAGGACGAAAATGACCTAAATGTTCATCCAATGACACAAACACACCTATTGGATGCACAAGATTGGATAGAAACCCTAATTGGACAAGGTTAAGTTTAGGGAGGACGAAAATGACGTAAATATTCGTCCAATGATACAAAACACCTATTGGATGCACAAGATTGGTTAAAAACCCTAATTGGACTAGAATTATCCTAGGGAGGACGAAAATGATCTAATTGTTCATCCAATTACACAAAAACACCAATTGGATGCTCAAGATTGGTTAAAAACCCTAATTAGACAAGATTAAGTGTAGGGATGACGAAAATGACCTAAATATTCATCCAATGACACAAAACACCTATTGGATGCACAAGATTGGTTAAAAACCCTAATTGGACAAGATTAAGTGTAGGGAGGACTAAAATGACCTAAATGTTCATCCAATGACACAAAACACCTATTGGATGCACAAGATTGGTTAAAAACCCTAATTGGACAAGAATTATCATAGCGAGGACGAAAATGACCTAATTGTTCATCCAATGACACAAAAACACCAATTGGATGCAGAAGAATAGTTAGAAACCCTAATTGGACAAGATAAAGTGTAGGGAGGACGAAAATGACCTAAATGTTCATCCAATGACCCAAAACACCTATTGGATGCATAAGATTGGTTAAAAACCCAAATTGGACAAGATTAAGTGTAGGGAGAACGAAAATGACGTAAATATTCGTCCAATGATACAAAACACCTATTGGATGCACAAGATTGGTTAAAAACCCTAATTGGACAAGAATTATCGTAGGGAGGACGAAAATGACCTAATTGTTCATCCAATTACACAAAAACACCAACTGGATGCACAACATTGGTTAGAAACCGTAATTTGACAAGATAAAGTGTCGGGAGGACGAAAATGACCTAAATGATCATCCAATGACACAAAACACCTATTGGATGCACAAGATTGGTTAAAAACCCTAATTGGACAAGAATTAGCCTAGGGAGGACGAAAATGACCTAATTGTTCATCCAATGACACAAACACACCTATTGGATGCACAAGATTGGATAGAAACCCTAATTGGACAAGGTTAAGTTTAGGGAGGACGAAAATGATGTAAATATTCGTCCAATGATACAAAACACCTATTGGATGCACAAGATTGGTTAAAAACCCTAATTGGACTAGAATTATCCTAGGGAGGACGAAAATGTGTAGGGAGAACGAAAATGACGTAAATATTCGTCCAATGATACAAAACACCTATTGGATGCACAAGATTGGTTAAAAACCCTAATTGGACAAGAATTAGCCTAGGGAGGACGAAAATGACCTAATTGTTCATCCAATGACACAAACACACCTATTGGATGCACAAGATCGGTTAAAAACCCTAATTGGACTAGAATTATCCTAGGGAGGACGAAAATGATCTAATTGTTCATCCAATTACACAAAAACACCAATTGGATGCACAAGATTGGTTAAAAACCCTAATTAGACAAGATTAAGTGTAGGGATGACGAAAATGACCTAAATATTCATCCAATGACACAAAACACCTATTGGATGCACAAGATTGGTTAAAAACCCTAATTGGACAAGATTAAGTGTAGGGAGGACGAAAATGACCTAAATGTTCATCCAATGACACAAAACACCTATTGGATGCACAAGATTGGTTAAAAACCCTAATTGGACAAGAATTATAATTGGGAGGACGAAAATGACCTAATTGGTCATCCAATGACACAAAAACACCATTTGGATGCACAAGAATTGTTAGAAACCCTAATTGGACAAGATAAAGTGTAGGGAGGACGAAAATGACCTAAATGTTCATCCAATTACCCAAAACACCTATTGGATGCATAAGATTGGTTAAAAACCCAAATTGGACAAGATTAAGTGTAGGGAGAACGAAAATGACGTAAATATTCGTCCAATGATACAAAACACCTATTGGATGCACAAGATTGGTTAAAAACCCTAATTGGACAAGATTAAGTGTAGGGAGGACGAAAATGACCTAAATGTTCATCCAATGACACAAAACACCTATTGGATGCACAAGATTGGTTAAAAACCCTAATTGGACAAGAATTATCATAGGGAGGACGAAAATGACCTAATTGTTCATCCAATGATACAAAAACACCAATTGGATGCACAAGAATTGTTAGAAACCCTAATTGGACAAGATAAAGTGTAGGGAGGACGAAAATGAACTAAATGATCATCCAATGACACAAAACACCTATTGGATGAACAAGATTGGTTAAAAACCCTAATTGGACAAGAATTAGCCTAGGGAGGACGAAAATGACCTAATTGTTCATTCAATGACAGAAACACACCTATTGGATGCACAAGATTGGATAGAAACCCTAATTGGACAAGGTTAAGTTTAGGGAGGACGAAAATGACGTAAATATTCGTCCAATGATACAAAACACCTATTGGATGCACAAGATTGGTTAAAAACCCTAATTGGACAAGATTAAGTGTAGGGATGACGAAAATGACCTAAATATTCATCCAATGACACAAAACACCTATTGGATGCACAAGATTGGTTAAAAACCCTAATTGGACAAGATTAAGTGTAGGGAGGACGAAAATGACCTAAATGTTCACCCAATGACACAAAACACCTATTGGATGCACAAGATTGGTTAAAAACCCTAATTGGACAAGAATTAGCCTAGGGAGGACGAAAATGACCTAATTGTTCATCCAATGACACAAAAACACCTATTGGATGCACAAGATTGGTTAAAAACCCTAATTGGACAAGATTAAGTTTAGGGAGGACGAAAATGACCTAAATGTTCATCCAATGACACAAAACACCTATTGGATGCACAAGATTGGTTAAAAACTCTAATTGGACTAGATTAAGTTTAGGGAGGACGAAAATGACCTAAATGTTCATCCAATGACACAAAACATCTATTGGATGCACAAGATTGGTTAAAAACCCTAATTGGATAAGACTTACACTGAGGAGGACGAAAATGACCTAAATGTTCATCCAATGACACAAAACACCTATTGGATGCACAAGATTGGTTAAAAACCCTAATTGGACAAGAATTATCATAGGGAGGACGAAAATGACCTAATTGTTCATCCAATGACACAAAAACACCAATTGGATGCACAAGATTGGTTAAAAACCCTAATTGGACAAGATAAAGTGTAGGGAGGACGAAAATGACCTAAATGTTCATCCAATGACACAAAACACTTATTGGATGCACAAGATTGGTTAAAAACCCTAATTAGACAAGATTAAGTGTAGGGATGACGAAAATGACCTAAATATCCATCCAATGACACAAAACACCTATTGGATGCACAAGATTGGTTAAAAACCCTAATTGGACAAGATTAAGTGTAGGGAGGACGAAAATGACCTAAATGTTCATCCAATGACACAAAACACCTATTGGATGCACAAGATTGGTTAAAAACCCTAATTGGACAAGAATTATTCTAGGGAGGACGAAAATGACCTAATTGTTCATCCAATGACACAAACACACCTATTGGATGCACAAGATTGGTTAGAAACCCTAATTGGACAAGAATTAGCCTAGGGAAGACGAAAATGACCTAATTGTTCATCCAATGACAGAGAAACACCAATTGGATGCACAAGATTGGTTAAAAACCCTAATTGGATAAGAATTAGCCTAGGGAGGACGAAAATGACCTAAATGTTCATCCAATGACACAAAACACCTATTGGATGCACAAGATTGGTTAAAAACCCTAATTGGACAAGATTAAGTGTAGGGAGGACGAAAATGACCTAAATGTTCATCCAATGACACAAAACACCTATTGGATGCACAAGATTGGATAAAAACCCTAATTGGACAAGAATTATCATAGGGTGGACGAAAATGACCTAATTGTTCATCCAATGACACAAAAACACCAATTGGATGTAGAAGAATTGTTAGAAACCCTAATTGGACAAGATAAAGTGTAGGGAGGACGAAAATGACCTAAATGTTCATCCAATGACCCAAAACACCTATTGGATGCATAAGATTGGTTAAAAACCCAAATTGGACAAGATTAAGTGTAGGGAGAACGAAAATGACGTAAATATTCGTCCAATGATACAAAACACCTGTTGGATGCACAAGATTGGTTAAAAACCCTAATTGGACAAGAATTATCCTAGGGAGGACGAAAATGATCTAATTGTTCATCCAATTACACAAAAACACCAATTGGATACACAAGATTGGTTAAAAACCCTAATTAGACAAGATTAAGTGTAGGGATGACGAAAATGACCTAAATATTCATCCAATGACACAAAACACCTATTGGATGCACAAGATTGGTTAAAAACCCTAACTGGACAAGATTAAGTGTTGGGAGGACGAAAATGACCTAAATGTTCATCCAATGACCCAAAACACCTATTGGATGCATAAGATTGGTTAAAAACCCAAATTGGACAAGATTAAGTGTAGGGAGAACGAAAATGACGTAAATATTCGTCCAATGATACAAAACACCTATTGGATGCACAAGATTGGTTAAAAACCCTAATTGGACAAGAATTATCATAGGGATGACGAAAATGACCTAATTGTTCATCCAATGACACAAAAACACCAATTGGATGCACAAGAATTGTTAGAAACCCTAATTGGACAAGATAAAGTGTAGGGAGGACGAAAATGACCTAAATGATCATCCAATGACACAAAACACCTATTGGATGCACAAGATTGGTTAAAAACCCTAATTGGACAAGAATTAGCCTAGGGAGGACGAAAATGACCTAATTGTTCATCCAATGACACAAAAACACCAATTGGATGCACAAGATTGGTTAGAAACCCCAATTGGACAAGATAAAGTGTAGGGAGGACGAAAATGACCTAAGTGTTCATCCAATGACACAAAAACACCAATTGGATGCACAAGATTGGTTAGAAACCCTAATTGGACAAGATAAAGTGTAGGGAGGACGAAAATGACCTAAGTGTTCATCCAATGAGACAAAACACCTATTGGATGCACCAGATTGGTTAAAAACCCTAATTGGACAAGAATTAGCCTAGGGAGGACGAAAATGACCTAAGTGTTCATCCAATGACACAAAAACACCTATCGGATGCACAAGATTGGTTAGAAACCCTAATTGAACTAGATTAAGTGTAGGGAGGACGAAAATGACCTAAATGTTCATCCAATGACACAAAACACCTATTGGATGCACAAGATTGGTTAAAAACCCTAATTGGACAAGATTAAGTGTAGGGAGGACGAAAATACGAAAATGACCTAAATGATTTTCCAATGACACAAAACACCTATCGGATGCACAAGATTGGTTAAAAACCCTAATTGGACAAGATTAAGTGTAGGGAGGACGAAAATGACCTAAATGTTCATCCAATGACACAAAACACCTATTGGATGCACAAGATTGGTTAAAAACCCTAATTGGACAAGAATTATCATAGGGAGGACGAAAATGACCTAATTGTTCATCCAATGACACAAAAACACCAATTGGATGCAGAAGAATAGTTAGAAACCCTAATTGGACAAGATAAAGTGTAGGGAGGACGGAAATGACCTAAATGTTCATCCAATGACCCAAAACACCTATTGGATGCATAAGATTGGTTAAAAACCCAAATTGGACAAGATTAAGTGTAGGGAGAACGAAAATGACGTAAATATTCATCCAATGATACAAAACACCTATTGGATGCACAAGATTGGTTAAAAACCCTAATTGGACAAGGATTATCATAGGGAGGACGAAAATGACCTAATTGTTAATCCAATTACACAAAAACACCAACTGGATGCACAAGATTGGTTAGAAACCGTAATTTGACAAGATAAAGTGTCGGGAGGACGAAAATGACCTAAATGATCATCCAATGACACAAAACACCTATTGGATGCACAAGATTGGTGAAAAACCCTAATTGGACAAGAATTAGCCTAGGGAGGACGAAAATGACCTAATTGTTCATCCAATGACACAAACACACCTATTGGATGCACAAGATTGGATAGAAACCCTAATTGGACAAGGTTAAGTTTAGGGAGGACGAAAATGACGTAAATATTAGTCCAATGATACAAAACACCTATTGGATGCACAAGATTGGTTAAAAACCCTAATTGGACAAGAATTATCCTAGGGAGGACGAAAATGATCTAATTGTTCATCCAATTACACAAAAACACCAGTTGGATGCACAAGATTGGTTAAAAACCCTAATTAGACAAGATTAAGTGTAGTGATGACGAAAATGACCTAAATATTCATCCAATGACACAAAACACCTATTGGATGCACAAGATTGGTTAAAAACCCTAATTGGACAAGATTAAGTGTAGGGAGGACGAAAATGACCTAAATGTTCATCCAATGACACAAAACACCTATTGGATGCACAAGATTGGCTAAAAACCCTAATTGGACAAGAATTATCCTAGGGAGAACGAAAATGACCTAATTGTTCATCCAATGACACAAACACACCTATTGGATGCACAAGATTGGTTAGAAACCCTAATTGGACAAGGTTAAGTTTAGGGAGGACGAAAATGACGTAAATATTCGTCCAATGATACAAAACACCTATTGGATGCACAAGATTGGTTAAAAACCCTAATTCGACAAGAATTAGCCTAGGGTAGACGAAAATGACCTAATTGTTCATCCAATGACAGAAAAACACCAATTGGATGCACAAGATTGGTTAAAAACCCTAATTGGATAAGAATTAGCCCCGGGAGGACGAAAATGACCTAAATGTTCATCCAATGACACAAAACACCTATTGGATGCACAAGATTGGTTAAAAACCCTAATTGGACAAGATTAAGTGTACGGAGGACGAAAATGACCTAAATGTTCATCCAATGACACAAAACACCTATTGGATGCACAAGATTGGTTAAAAACCCTAATTGGACAAGATTAAGTGTAGGGAGGACGAAAATGGCCTAAATATTGATCCAATGACACAAAAACACCTATTGGATGCACAAGATTGGTTAAAAACACTAATTGGACAAGATTAAGTGTAGGGAGGACGAAAATGACCTAAATGTTCATCCAATGACACAAAACACCTATTGGATGCACAAGATTGGTTAAAAACCCTAATTGGACAAGATTAAGTGTAGGGAGGACGAAAATGACCTAAATGTTCATCCGATGACACAAAACACTTATTGGATGCACAAGATTGGTTAAAAACCCTAATTGGATAACAATTAACCTAGGGAGGACGAAAATGATCTAAGTGTTCATCCAATGACACAAAACACCTCTTGGATGCACAAGATTGGTTAAAAACCCTAATTGGACAAGAATTAGCCTAGGGAGGACGAAAATGACCTAATTGTTCATCCAATGACACAAAAACACCTATCGGATGCACAAGATTGGTTAGAAACCCTAATTGGACAAGATTAAGTGTAGGGAGGACGAAAATGACCTAAATGTTCATCCAATGACACAAAACACCTATTGGATGCACAAGATTGGTTAAAAACCGTAATTGGATAAGATTAAGTTTAGGGAGGACGAAAATGACCTAAATATTCATCCAATGACACAAAACACCTATTGGATGCACAAGATTGGTTAAAAACCCTAATTGGACAAGATTAAGTGTAGGGAGGACGAAAATGACCTAAATGTTCATCCAATGACACAAAAACACCTATCGGATGCACAAGATTGGTTAGAAACCCTAATTGAACAAGATTAACTGTAGGGAGGAAGAAAATGACCTAAATGTTCATCCAATGACACAACACACCTATTGAATGAACAAGATTGGTTAAAAACCCTAATTGGACAAGATTAAGTGTAGGGAGGACGAAAATGACCTAAATGTTCATCCAATGACACAAAAACACCTATCGGATGCACAAGATTGGTTAAAAACCCTAATTGGACAAGATTAAGTGTAGGGAGGACGAAAATGACCTAAATGTTCATCCAATGACACAAAACACCTATTGGATGCACAAGATTGGTTAAAAACCCTAATTGGACAAGAATTATCATAGCGAGGACGAAAATGACCTAATTGTTCATCCAATGACACAAAAACACCAATTGGATGCAGAAGAATAGTTAGAAACCCTAATTGGACAAGATAAAGTGTAGGGAGGACGAAAATGACCTAAATGTTCATCCAATGACCCAAAACACCTATTGGATGCATAAGATTGGTTAAAAACCCAAATTGGACAAGATTAAGTGTAGGGAGAACGAAAATGACGTAAATATTCGTCCAATGATACAAAACACCTATTGGATGCACAAGATTGGTTAAAAACCCTAATTGGACAAGAATTATCGTAGGGAGGACGAAAATGACCTAATTGTTCATCCAATTACACAAAAACACCAACTGGATGCACAACATTGGTTAGAAACCGTAATTTGACAAGATAAAGTGTCGGGAGGACGAAAATGACCTAAATGATCATCCAATGACACAAAACACCTATTGGATGCACAAGATTGGTTAAAAACCCTAATTGGACAAGAATTAGCCTAGGGAGGACGAAAATGACCTAATTGTTCATCCAATGACACAAACACACCTATTGGATGCACAAGATTGGATAGAAACCCTAATTGGACAAGGTTAAGTTTAGGGAGGACGAAAATGATGTAAATATTCGTCCAATGATACAAAACACCTATTGGATGCACAAGATTGGTTAAAAACCCTAATTGGACTAGAATTATCCTAGGGAGGACGAAAATGTGTAGGGAGAACGAAAATGACGTAAATATTCGTCCAATGATACAAAACACCTATTGGATGCACAAGATTGGTTAAAAACCCTAATTGGACAAGAATTAGCCTAGGGAGGACGAAAATGACCTAATTGTTCATCCAATGACACAAACACACCTATTGGATGCACAAGATTGGATAGAAACCCTAATTGGACAAGGTTAAGTTTAGAAAGGACGAAAATGACGTAAATATTCGTCCAATGATACAAAACACCTATTGGATGCACAAGATTGGTTAAAAACCCTAATTGGACAAGAATTATCCTAGGGAGGACGAAAATGATCTAATTGTTCATCCAATTACACAAAAACACCAATTGGATGCACAAGATTGGTTAGAAACCGTAATTTGACAAGATAAAGTGTCGGGAGGACGAAAATGACCTAAATGATCATCCAATGACACAAAACACCTATTGGATGCACAAGATTGGTTAAAAACCCTAATTGGACAAGAATTAGCCTAGGGAGGACGAAAATGACCTAATTGTTCATCCAATGACACAAAAACACCTGTCGGATGCACAAGATTGGTCAAAAACTCTAATTGAACAAGATTAAGTGTAGGGAGGACGAAAATGACCTAAATGTTTATCCAATGACACAAAACACCTATGGGATGCACAAGATTGCTTAAAAACCCTAATTGGACAAGATTAAGTTTAGGGAGGACGAAAATGACCTAAATGTTCATCCAATGACACAAAACACCTATTGGATGCACAAGATTGGTTAAAAACCCTAATTGGACAAGAATTATCATAGGGAGGACGAAAATGACCTAATTGTTCATCCAATGACACAAAAACACAAATTGGATGCACAAGATTGGTTAGAAACCCTAATTGGAAAAGATAAAGTGTAGGGAGGACGAAAATGACCTAAAATGTTCATCCAATGACACAAAACACCTATTGGATGCACAAGATTGGTTAAAAACCCTAATTGGACAAGATTAAGTTTAGGGAGGACGAAAATGACCTAAATGTTCATCCAATGACACAAAACATCTATTGGATGCACAAGATTGGTTAAAAACCCTAATTGGATAAGACTTAGACTAGGGAGGACGAAAATGACCTAAATGTTCATCCAATGACACAAAACACCTATTGGATGCACAAGATTGGTTAAAAACCCTAATTGGACAAGAATTATCATAGGGAGGACGAAAATGACCTAATTGTTCATCCAATGACACAAAAACACCAATTGGATGCACAAGATTGGTTAGAAACCCTAATTGGAAAAGATAAAGTGTAGGGAGGACGAAAATGACCTAAAATGTTCATCCAATGACACAAAACACCTATTGGATGCACAAGATTGGTTAAAAACCCTAATTGGACAAGATTAAGTTTTGGGAGGAGGAAAATGACCTAAATGTTCATCCAATGACACAAAACACTTATTGGATGCACAAGATTGGTTAAAAACCCTAATTGGACAAGATTAAGTTTAGGGAGGACGAAAATGACCTAAATGTTCATCCAATGACACAAAAAATCTATTGGATGCACAAGATTGGTTAAAAACCCTAATTGGATAAGACTTAGACTAAGGAGGACGAAAATGACCTAAATGTTCATCCAATGACACGAAACACCTATTGGATGCACAAGATTGGTTAAAAACCCTAATTGAACAATAATTATCATAGGGAGGACGAAAATGACCTAATTGTTCATCCAATGACACAAAAACACCAATTGGATGCACAAGATTGGTTAGAAACCCTAATTGGAAAAGATAAAGTGTAGGGAGGACGAAAATGACCTAAAATGTTCATCCAATGACACAAAACACCTACTGGATGCACAAGATTGGTTAAAAACCCTAATTGGACAAGATTTAGTTTAGGGAGGACGAAAATGACCTAAATGTTCATCCAATGACACAAAACACCTATTGGATGCACAAGATTGGTTAAAAACCCTAATTGGACAAGAATTATCATAGGGAGGACGAAAATGACCTAATTGTTCATCCAATGACACAAAAACACCAATTGGATGCACAAGATTGGTTAGAAACCCTAATTGGAAAAGATAAAGTGTAGGGAGGACGAAAATGACCTAAAATGTTCATCCAATGACACAAAACACCTACTGGATGCACAAGATTGGTTAAAAACCCTAATTGGACAAGATTAAGTTCAGGGAGGACGAAAATGACCTAAATGTTCATCCAATGACACAAAACACCTATTGGATGCACAAGATTGGTTAAAAACCCTAATTGGACAAGAATTATCATAGGGAGGACGAAAATGACCTAATTGTTCATCCAATGACACAAAAACACCAATTGGATGCAGAAGAATAGTTAGAAACCCTAATTGGACAAGATAAAGTGTAGGGAGGACGAAAATGACGTAAATGTTCATCCAATGACCAAAAACACCTATTGGATGCATAAGATTGGTTAAAAACCCAAATTGGACAAGATTAAGTGTAGGGAGAACGAAAATGACGTAAATATTCGTCCAATGATACAAAACACCTATTGGATGCACAAGATTGGTTAAAAACCCTAATTGGACAAGGATTATCCTAGGGAGGACGAAAATGACCTAATTGTTCATCCAATTACACAAAAACACCAACTGGATGCACAAGATTGGTTAGAAACCGTAATTTGACAAGATAAAGTGTCGGGAGGACGAAAATGACCTAAATGATCATCCAATGACACAAAACACCTATTGGATGCACAAGATTGGTTAAAAACCCTAATTGGACAAGAATTAGCCTAGGGAGGACGAAAATGACCTAATTGTTCATCCAATGACACAAACACACCTATTGGATGCACAAGATTGGATAGAAACCATAATTGGACAAGGTTAAGTTTAGGGAGGACGAAAATGACGTAAATATTCGTCCAATGATACAAAACACCTATTGGATGCACAAGATTGGTTAAAAACCCTAATTGGACAAGAATTATCCTAGGGAGGACGAAAATGATCTAATTGTTCATCCAATTACACAAAAACACCAATTGGATACACAAGATTGGTTAAAAACCCTAATTAGACAAAATTAAGTGTAGGGATGACGAAAATGACCTAAATATTCATCCAATGACACAAAACACCTATTGGATGCACAAGTTTGGTTAAAAACCCTAATTGGACAAGATTAAGTGTAGGAAGGACGAAAATGACCTAAATGTTCATCCAATGACACAAAACACCTATTGGATGCACAAGATTGGTTAAAAACCCTAATTGGACAAGAATTATCCTAGGGAGGACGAAAATGACCTAATTGTTCATCCAATGACACAAAAACACCAATTGGATGCACTAGATTGGTTAGAAACCCTAATTGGACAAGATAAAGTGTAGGGAGGACGGAAATGACCTAAGTGTTCATCCAATGACACAAAACACCTATTGGATGCACAAGATTGGTTAAAAACCCTAATTGGACAAGAATTAGCCTAGGGAGGACGAAAATGACCTAATTGTTCATCCAATGACACAAAAACACCTGTCGGATGCACAAGATTGGTTAGAGACCCTAATTGAACAAGATTAAGTGTAGGGAGGACGAAAATGACCTAAATGTTCATCCAATGACACAAAACACCTATTGGATGCACAAGATTGGTTAAAAACCCTAATTGGACAAGAATTATCATAGGGAGGACGAAAATGACCTAATTGTTCATCCAATGACACAAAAACACCAATTGGATGCACAAGATTGGTTAGAAACCCTAATTGGAAAAGATAAAGTGTAGGGAGGACGAAAATGACCTAAAATGTTCATCCAATGACACAAAACACCTACTGGATGCACAAGATTGGTTAATAACCCTAATTGGACAAGATTAAGTTCAGGGAGGACGAAAATGACCTAAATGTTCATCCAATGACACAAAACACCTATTGGATGCACAAGATTGGTTAAAAACCCTAATTGGACAAGAATTATCATAGGGAGGACGAAAATGACCTAATTGTTCATCCAATGACACAAAAACACCAATTGGATGCACAAGATTGGTTAGAAACCCAAATTGGACAAGAAAAAGTGTAGGGAGGACGAAAATGAACTAAGTGTTCATCCAATGACACATAACACCTATTTGATGAACAAGATTGGTTAAAAACCCTAATTGGACAAGAATTAGCCTAGGGAGGACGAAAATGACCTAATTGTTCATCCAATGACACAAAAACACCTATCGGATGCACAAGAATTGTTAGAAACCCTAATTGAACAAGATTAAGTGTAGCGAGGACGAAAATGACCTAAATGTTCATCCAATGACACAAAACACCTATTGGATGCACAAGATTGGTTAAAAACCCTAATTGGACAAGAATTATCATAGGGAGGACGAAAATGACCTAATTGTTCATCCAATGACACAAAAACACCAATTGGATGCAGAAGAATTGTTAGAAACCCTAATTGGACAAGATAAAGTGTAGGGAGGACGAAAATGACCTAAATGATCATCCAATGACACAAAACACCTATTGGATGCACAAGATTGGTTAAAAACCCTAATTGGACAAGAATTAGCCTAGGGAGGACGAAAATGACCTAATTGTTCATCCAATGACACAAACACACCTATTGGATGCACAAGATCGGTTAAAAACCCTAATTGGACTAGAATTATCCTAGGGAGGACGAAAATGATCTAATTGTTCATCCAATTACACAAAAACACCAATTGGATGCACAAGATTGGTTAAAAACCCTAATTAGACAAGATTAAGTGTAGGGATGACGAAAATGACCTAAATATTCATCCAATGACACAAAACACCTATTGGATGCACAAGATTGGTTAAAAACCCTAATTGGACAAGATTAAGTGTAGGGAGGACGAAAATGACCTAAATGTTCATCCAATGACCCAAAACACCTATTGGATGCATAAGATTGGTTAAAAACCCAAATTGGACAAGATTAAGTGTAGGGAGAACGAAAATGACGTAAATATTCGTCCAATGATACAAAACACCTATTGGATGCACAAGATTGGTTAAAAACCCTAATTGGACAAGAATTATCCTAGGGAGGACGAAAATGACCTAATTGTTCATCCAATTACACAAAAACACCAACTGGATGCACAAGATTTGTTAGAAACCGTAATTTGACAAGATAAAGTGTCGGGAGGACGAAAATGACCTAAATGATCATCCAATGACACAAAACCCCTATTGGATGCACAAGATTGGTTAAAAACCCTAATTGGACAAGAATTAGTCTAGGGAGGACGAAAATGACCTAATTGTTCATCCAATGGCACAAACACACCTATTGGATGCACAAGATTGGATAGAAACCCTAATTGGACAAGGTTAAGTTTAGGGAGGACGAAAATGACGTAAATATTAGTCCAATGATACAAAACACCTATTGGATGCACAAGATTGGTTAAAAACCCTAATTGGACAAGAATTATCCTAGGGAGGACAAAAATGATCTAATTGTTCATCCAATTACACAAAAACACCAGTTGGATGCACAAGATTGGTTAAAAACCCTAATTAGACAAGATTAAGTGTAGTGATGACGAAAATGACCTAAATATTCATCCAATGACACAAAACACCTATTGGATGCACAAGATTGGTTAAAAACCCTAATTGGACAAGATTAAGTGTAGGGAGGACGAAAATGACCTAAATGTTCATCCAATGACACAAAACACCTATTGGATGCACAAGATTGGTTAAAAAGCCTAATTAGACAAGAATTATCCTATGGAGGACGAAAATGATCTAATTGTTCATCCAATTACACAAAAACACCAATTGGATACACAAGATTGGTTAAAAACCCTAATTAGACAAGGTTAAGTGTAGGGATGACGAAAATGACCTAAATATTCATCCAATGACACAAAACACCTATTGGATGCACAAGATTGGTTAAAAACCCTAATTGGACAAGATTAAGTGTAGGGAGGACGAAAATGACCTAAATGTTCATCCAATGACACAAAACACCTATTGGATGCACAAGATTGGTTAAAAACCCTAATTGGACAAGAATTATCCTAGGGAAGACGAAAATGACCTAATTGTTCATCCAATGACACAAACACACCTATTGGATGCACAAGATTGGTTAGAAACCCTAATTGGACAAGGTTAAGTTTAGGGAAGACGAAAATGACGTAAATATTCGTCCAATGATACAAAACACCTATTGGATGCACAAGATTGGTTAGAAACCCTAATTGGACAAGATAAAGTGTAGGGAGGACGAAAATGACCTAAATGTTCATCCAATGACACAAAACACCTATTGGATCCACAAGATTGGTTAAAAACCCTAATTGGACAAGAATTATCATAGGGATGACGAAAATGACCTAATTGTTCATCCAATGACACAAAAACACCAATTGGATGCACAAGAATTGTTAGAAACCCTAATTGGACAAGATAAAGTGTAGGGAGGACGAAAATGACCTAAATGATCATCCAATGACACAAAACACCTATTGGATGCACAAGATTGGTTAAAAACCCTAATTGGACAAGAATTAGCATAGGGAGGACGAAAATGACCTAATTGTTCATCCAATGACACAAACACACCTATTGGATGCACAAGATTGGATAGAAACCCTAATTGGACAAGGTTAAGTTTAGGGAGGACGAAAATGACGTAAATATTCGTCCAATGATACAAAACACCTATTGGATGCACAAGATTGGTTAAAAACCCTAATTGGACAAGGATTATCCTAGGGAGGACGAAAATGACCTAATTGTTCATCCAATTACACAAAAACACCAACTGGATGCACAAGATTGGTTAGAAACCGTAATTTGACAAGATAAAGTGTCGGGAGGACGAAAATGACCTAAATGATCATCCAATGACACAAAACACCTATTGGATGCACAAGATTGGTGAAAAACCCTAATTGGACAAGAATTAGCCTAGGGAGGACGAAAATGACCTAATTGTTCATCCAATGACACAAACACACCTATTGGATGCACAAGATTGGATAGAAACCCTAATTGGACAAGGCTAAGTTTAGGGAGGACGAAAATGACGTAAATATTCGTCCAATGATACAAAACACCTATTGGATGCACAAGATTGGTTAAAAACCCTAATTGGACTAGAATTATCCTAGGGAGGACGAAAATGATCTAATTGTTCGTCCAATTACACAAAAACACCAATTGGATGCACAAGATTGGTTAAAAACCCTAATTAGACAAGATTAAGTGTAGGGATGACGAAAATGACCTAAATATTCATCCAATGACACAAAACACCTATTGGATGCACAAGATTGGTTAAAAACCCTAATTGGACAAGAATTATTCTAGGGAGGACGAAAATGACCTAATTGTTCATCCAATGACACAAAACACCTATTGGATGCACAAGATTGGTTAAAAACCCTAATTGGACAAGAATTATCATAGGGAGGACGAAAATGACCTAATTGTTCATCCAATGACACAAAAACACCAATTGGATGCAGAAGAATAGTTAGAAACCCTAATTGGACAAGATAAAGTGTAGGGAGGACGAAAATGACGTAAATGTTCATCCAATGACCAAAAACACCTATTGGATGCATAAGATTGGTTAAAAACCCAAATTGGACAAGATTAAGTGTAGGGAGAACGAAAATGACGTAAATATTCGTCCAATGATACAAAACACCTATTGGATGCACAAGATTGGTTAAAAACCCTAATTGGACAAGGATTATCCTAGGGAGGACGAAAATGACCTAATTGTTCATCCAATTACACAAAAACACCAACTGGATGCACAAGATTGGTTAGAAACCGTAATTTGACAAGATAAAGTGTCGGGAGGACGAAAATGACCTAAATGATCATCCAATGACACAAAACACCTATTGGATGCACAAGATTGGTGAAAAACCCTAATTGGACAAGAATTAGCCTAGGGAGGACGAAAATGACCTAATTGTTCATCCAATGACACAAACACACCTATTGGATGCACAAGATTGGATAGAAACCCTAATTGGACAAGGTTAAGTTTAGGGAGGACGAAAATGACGTAAATATTAGTCCAATGATACAAAACACCTATTGGATGCACAAGATTGGTTAAAAACCCTAATTGGACAAGAATTATCCTAGGGAGGACGAAAATGATCTAATTGTTCATCCAATTACACAAAAACACCAGTTGGATGCACAAGATTGGTTAAAAACCCTAATTAGACAAGATTAAGTGTAGTGATGACGAAAATGACCTAAATATTCATCCAATGACACAAAACACCTATTGGATGCACAAGATTGGTTAAAAACCCTAATTGGACAAGATTAAGTGTAGGGAGGACGAAAATGACCTAAATGTTCATCCAATGACACAAAACACCTATTGGATGCACAAGATTGGCTAAAAACCCTAATTGGACAAGAATTATCCTAGGGAGAACGAAAATGACCTAATTGTTCATCCAATGACACAAACACACCTATTGGATGCACAAGATTGGTTAGAAACCCTAATTGGACAAGGTTAAGTTTAGGGAGGACGAAAATGACGTAAATATTCGTCCAATGATACAAAACACCTATTGGATGCACAAGATTGGTTAAAAACCCTAATTCGACAAGAATTAGCCTAGGGTAGACGAAAATGACCTAATTGTTCATCCAATGACAGAAAAACACCAATTGGATGCACAAGATTGGTTAAAAACCCTAATTGGATAAGAATTAGCCCCGGGAGGACGAAAATGACCTAAATGTTCATCCAATGACACAAAACACCTATTGGATGCACAAGATTGGTTAAAAACCCTAATTGGACAAGATTAAGTGTACGGAGGACGAAAATGACCTAAATGTTCATCCAATGACACAAAACACCTATTGGATGCACAAGATTGGTTAAAAACCCTAATTGGACAAGATTAAGTGTAGGGAGGACGAAAATGGCCTAAATATTGATCCAATGACACAAAAACACCTATTGGATGCACAAGATTGGTTAAAAACACTAATTGGACAAGATTAAGTGTAGGGAGGACGAAAATGACCTAAATGTTCATCCAATGACACAAAACACCTATTGGATGCACAAGATTGGTTAAAAACCCTAATTGGACAAGATTAAGTGTAGGGAGGACGAAAATGACCTAAATGTTCATCCAATGACACAAAACACCTATTGGATGCACAAGATTGGTTAAAAATCCTAATTGGACAAGAATTATCATAGGGAGGACGAAAATGACCTAATTGTTCATCCAATGACACAAAAACACCAATTGGATGCACAAGATTGGTTAGAAACCCTAATTGGAAAAGATAAAGTGTAGGGAGGACGAAAATGACCTAAAATGTTCGTCCAATGACACAAAACACCTATTGGATGCACAAGATTGGTTAAAAACCCTAATTGGACAAGAATTATCATAGGGAGGACGAAAATGACCTAATTGTTCATCCAATGACACAAAAACACCAATTGGATGCAGAAGAATAGTTAGAAACCCTAATTGGACAAGATAAAGTGTAGGGAGGACGAAAATGACCTAAATGTTCATCCAATGACCCAAAACACCTATTGGATGCATAAGATTGGTTAAAAACCCAAATTGGACAAGATTAAGTGTAAGGAGAACGAAAATGACGTAAATATTCGTCCAATGATACAAAACACCTATTGGATGCACAAGATTGGTTAAAAACCCTAATTGGACAAGAATTATCCTAGGGAGGACGAAAATGACCTAATTGTTCATCCAATTACACAAAAACACCAACTGGATGCACAAGATTGGTTAGAAACCGTAATTTGACAAGATAAAGTGTCGGGAGGACGAAAATGACGTAAATATTCGTCCAATGATACAAAACACCTATTGGATGCACAAGATTGGTTAAAAACCCTAATTGGACTAGAATTATCCTAGGGAGGACGAAAATGATCTAATTGTTCATCCAATCACACAAAAACACCAATTGGATGCACAAGATTGGTTAAAAACCCTAATTAGACAAGATTAAGTGTAGGGATGACGAAAATGACCTAAATATTCATCCAATGACACAAAACACCTATTGGATGCACAAGATTGGTTAAAAACCCTAATTGGACAAGATTAAGTGTAGGGAGGACGAAAATGACCTAAATGTTCATCCAATGACACAAAACACCTATTGGATGCACAAGAATTGTTAGAAACCCTAATTGGACAAGATAAAGTGTAGGGAGGACGAAAATGACCTAAATGATCATCCAATGACACAAAACACCTATTGGATGCACAAGATTGGTTAAAAACCCTAATTGGACAAGAATTAGCCTAGGGAGGACGAAAATGACCTAATTGTTCATCCAATGACACAAACACACCTATTGGATGCACAAGATTGGATAGAAATCCTAATTGGACAAGGTTAAGTTTAGGGAGGACGAAAATGACGTAAATATTCGTCCAATGATACAAAACACCTATTGGATGCACAAGATTGGTTAAAAACCCAAATTGGACAAGATTAAGTGTAGGGAGAACGAAAATGACGTAAATATTCGTCCAATGATACAAAACACCTATTGGATGCACAAGATTGGTTAAAAACCCTAATTGGAAAAGAATTATCGTAGGGAGGACGAAAATGACCTAATTGTTCATCCAATTACACAAAAACACCAACTGGATGCACAAGATTGGTTAGAAACCGTAATTTGACAAGATAAAGTGTCGGGAGGACGAAAATTACCTAAATGATCATCCAATGACACAAAACACCTATTGGATGCACAAGATTGGTTAAAAACCCTAATTGGACAAGAATTAGCCTAGGGAGGACGAAAATGACCTAATTGTTCATCCAATGACACAAACACACCTATTGGATGCACAAGATTGGATAGAAACCCTAATTGGACAAGGTTAAGTTTAGGGAGGACGAAAATGATGTAAATATTCGTCCAATGATACAAAACACCTATTCGATGCACAAGATTGGTTAAAAACCCTAATTGGACTAGAATTATCCTAGGGAGGACGAAAATGATCTAATTATTCATCCAATTACACAAAAACACCAATTGGATGCACAAGATTGGTTAAAAACCCTAATTAGACAAGATTAAGTGTAGGGATGACGAAAATGACCTAAATATTCATCCAATGACACAAAACACCTATTGGATGCACAAGATTGGTTAAAAACCCTAATTGGACAAGATTAAGTGTAGGGAGGACGAAAATGACCTAAATGTTCATCCAATGACACAAAACACCTATTGGATGCACAAGATTGGTTAAAAACCCTAATTGGACAAGAATTATCATAGGGAGGACGAAAATGACCTAATTGTTCATCCAATGACACAAAAACACCAATTGGATGCACAAGAATAGTTAGAAACCCTAATTGGACAAGATAAAGTGTAGGGAGGACGAAAATGACCTAAATGTTCATCCAATGACCCAAAACACCTATTGGATGCATAAGATTGGTTAAAAACCCAAATTGGACAAGATTAAGTGTAGGGAGAACGAAAATGACGTAAATATTCGTCCAATGATACAAAACACCTATTGGATGCACAAGATTGGTTAAAAACCCTAATTGGACAAGAATTATCCTAGGGAGGACGAAAATGACCTAATTGTTCATCCAATTACACAAAAACACCAACTGGATGCACAAGATTGGTTAGAAACCGTAATTTGACAAGATAAAGTGTCGGGAGGACGAAAATGACCTAAATGATCATCCAATGACACAAAACACCTATTGGATGCACAAGATTGGTTAAAAACCCTAATTGGACAAGAATTAGCCTAGGGAGGACGAAAATGACCTAATTGTTCATCCAATGATACAAACACACCTATTGGATGCACAAGATTGGATAGAAACCTTAATTGGACAAGGTTAAGTTTAGGGAGGACGAAAATGACGTAAATATTCGTCCAATGATACAAAACACCTATTGGATGCACAAGATTGGTTAAAAACCCTAATTGGACTAGAATTATCCTAGGGAGGACGAAAATGATCTAATTGTTCATCCAATTACACAAAAACACCAATTGGATGCACAAGATTGGTTAAAAACCCTAATTAGACAAGATTAAATGTAGGGATGACGAAAATGACCTAAATATTCATCCAATGACACAAAACACCTATTGGATGCACAAGATTGGTTAAAAACCCTAATTGGACAAGATTAAGTGTAGGGAGGACGAAAATGACCTAAATGTTCATCCAATGACACAAAACACCTATTGGATGCACAAGATTGGTTAAAAACCCTAATTGGACAAGAATTAACCTAGGGAGAACGAAAATGACCTAATTGTTCATCCAATGACACAAACACACCTATTGGATGCACAAGATTGGTTAGAAACCCTAATTGGACAAGGTTAAGTTTAGGGAGGACGAAAATGACGTAAATATTCGTCCAATGATACAAAACACCTATTGGATGCACAAGATTGGTTAAAAACCCTAATTCGACAAGAATTAGCCTAGGGTAGACGAAAATGACCTAATTGTTCATCCAATGACAGAAAAACACCAATTGGATGCACAAGATTGGTTAAAAACCCTAATTGGATAAGAATTAGCCCCGGGAGGACGAAAATGACCTAAATGTTCATCCAATGACACAAAACACCTATTGGATGCACAAGATTGGTTAAAAACCCTAATTGGACAAGATTAAGTGTACGGAGGACGAAAATGACCTAAATGTTCATCCAATGACACAAAACACCTATTGGATGCACAAGATTGGTTAAAAACCCTAATTGGACAAGATTAAGTGTAGGGAGGACGAAAATGGCCTAAATATTGATCCAATGACACAAAAACACCTATTGGATGCACAAGATTGGTTAAACACACTATTTGGACAAGATTAAGTGTAGGGAGGACGAAAATGACCTAAATGTTCATCCAATGACACAAAACACCTATTGGATGCACAAGATTGGTTAAAAACCCTAATTGGACAAGATTAAGTGTAGGGAGGACGAAAATGACCTAAATGTTCATCCAATGACACAAAACACCTATTGGATGCGCAAGATTGGTTAAAAACCCTAATTGGACAAGATTTAGCCTAGGGAGGATAGAAATGACCTAATTGTTCATCCAATGACACAACACACCTATTGGATGCACAAGATTGGTTAAAAACCCAAATTGGACAAGATTAAGTGTAGGGAGGACGAAAATGACCTAGATGTTCATCCAATGACACAAAACACCTATTGGATGCACAAGATTGGTTAAAAACCCTAATTGGACAAGATTTAGCCTAGGGAGGATAAAAATGACCTAATTGTTCATCCAATGACACAACACACCTATTGGATGCACAAGATTGGTTAAAAACCCAAATTGGACAAGATTAAGTGTAGGGAGGACGAAAATGACCTAAATGTTCATCCAATGACACAAAACACCTATTGGATGCACAAGATTGGTTAAAAACCCTAATTGGACAAGATTAAGTGTAGGGAGGACGAAAATGACCTAATTGTTCATCCAATGACACAAAAACACCCATTGGATGCACTAGATTGGTTAAAAACCCTAATCGGACAAGATTAAGTGTAGGGAGGACGAAAATGACCTAAATGTTCATCCAATGACACAAAACACCTATTGGATGCACAAGATTGGTTAAAAACCCTAATTGGACAAGATTAAGTGTAGGGAGGACGAAAATGACCTAAATGTTTATGCAATGACACAAAAACACCTATCGGATGCACAAGATTGGTTAGAAACCCTAATTGAACAAGATTAAGTGTAGGGAGGACGAAAATGACCTAAATGTTCATCCAATGACACAAAACACCTATTGCATGCACAAGATTGGTTAAAACCCGTAATTGGATAAGATTAAGTTTAGGTAGGACGAAAATGACATAAATATTCATCCAATGACACAACACACCTATTGAATAAACAAGATTGGTTAAAAACCCTAATTGGACAAGATTAAGTGTAGGGAGGACGAAAATGACCTAAATGTTCATCCAATGACACAAAACACCTATTGGATGCACAAGATTGGTTAAAAACCCTAATTGGACAAGAATTATCATAGGGAGAACGAAAATGACCTAATTGTTCATCCAATGACACAAACACACCTATTGGATGCACAAGATTGGTTAGAAACCCTAATTGGACAACGTTAAGTTTAGGGAGGACTAAAATGACGTAAATATTCGTCCAATGATACAAAACACCTATTGGATGCACAAGATTGGTTAAAAACCCTAATTCGACAAGAATTAGCCTAGGGAAGACGAAAATGACCTAATTGTTCATCCAATGACAGAAAAACACCAATTGGATGCACAAGATTGGTTAAAAACCCTAATTAGACAAGATTAAGTGTAGGGATGACGAAAATGACCTAAATATTCATCCAATGACACAAAACACCTATTGGATGCACAAGATTGGTTAAAAACCCTAATTGGACAAGATTAAGGGTAGGGAGGACGAAAATGACCTAAATGTTCATCCAATGACACAAAACACCTATTGGATGCACAAGATTGGTTAAAAACCCTAATTGGACAAGAATTATCATAGGGAGGACGAAAATGACCTAATTGTTCATCCAATGACACAAAAACACCAATTGGATGCAGAAGAATAGTTAGAAACCCTAATTGGACAAGATAAAGTGTAGGGAGGATGAAAATGACCTAAATGTTCATCCAATGACCCAAAACACCTATTGGATGCATAAGATTGGTTAAAAACCCTAATTGGACAAGATTAAGTGTAGGGAGAACGAAAATGACGTAAATATTCGTCCAATGATACAAAACACCTATTGGATGCACAAGATTGGTTAAAAACCCTAATTGGACAAGAATTATCCTAGGGAGGAAGAAAATGACCTAATTGTTCATCTAATTACACAAAAACACCAACTGGATGCACAAGATTGGTTAGAAACCGTAATTTGACAAGATAAAGTGTCGGGAGGACGAAAATGACCTAAATGATCATCCAATGACACAAAACACCTATTGGATGCACAAGATTCGTTAAAAACCCTAATTGGACAAGAATTAGCCTAGGGAGGACGAAAATGACCTAATTGTTCATCCAATGACACAAACACACCTATTGGATGCACAAGATTGGATAGAAACCCTAATTGGACAAGGTTAAGTTTAGGGAGGACGAAAATGACGTAAATATTCGTCCAATGATACAAAACACCTATTGGATGCACAAGATTAGTTAAAAACCCTAATTGGACTAGAATTATCCTAGGGAGGACGAAAATGATCTAATTGTTCATCCAATTACACAAAAACACTAATTGCATCCACAAGATTGGTTAAAAACCCTAATTAGACAAGATTAAGTGTAGGGATGACGAAAATGACCTAAATATTCATCCAATGACACAAAACACCTATTGGATGCACAAGATTGGTTAAAAACCCTAATTGGACAAGATTAAGTGTAGGGGAGGACGAAAATGACCTAAATGTTCATCCAATGAAACAAAACACCTATTGGATGCACAAGATTGGTTAAAAACCCTAATTGGACAAGAATTATCCTAGGGAGGACGAAAATGACCTAATTGTTCATCCAATGACACAAACACACCTATTGGATGCACAAGATTGGTTAGAAACCCTAATTGGACAAGAATTAGCCTAGGGAAGACGAAAATGACCTAATTGTTCATCCAATGACAGAAAAACACCAATTGGATGCACAAGATTGGTTAAAAATCCTAATTGGATAAGAATTAGCCTAGGGAGGACGAAAATGACCTAAATGTTCATCCAATGACACAAAACACCTACTGGATGCACAAGATTGGTTAAAAACCCTAATTGGACAAGATTAAGTGTAGGGAGGACGAAAATGACCTAAATGTTCATCCAACAACACAAACATAACTATTGGTTGCTTAAGATTTGTTAGAAACCCTAATTGGACAAGCATAAGCCTAGGGAGGATAGAACTGACCTAAATGTTCATCCAATGACACAAAAACACCTATTGGATGCACACGATTGGTTAAAAACCCTAATTGGACAAGATTAAGTGTATGGAGGACGAAAATGACCTAAATGTTCAATCAATGACACCAAACACCTATTGGATGCACAAGATTGGTTAAAAACCCTAATTGGACAAGAATTAGCCTAGGGAGGAAAAAAATGACCTAAATGTTCATCCAATTACACAAAACACCTATTGGATGCACAAGATTGGTTAAAATCCCAAATTGGACAAGATTAAGTGTAGGGAGGACGAAAATGACCTAAATGTTCATCCAATGACACAAAACACCTATTGGATGCACAAGATTGGTTAAAAACCGTAATTGGACAAGAATTAGCCTAGGGAGGACGAAAATGACCTAATTGTTCATCCAATGACACAAAAACACCTATCGGATGCACAAGATTGGTTAGAAACCCTAATTGGACAAGATTAAGTGTAGGGAGGACGAAAATGACCTAAATGTTCATTCAATGACACAAAAGACCTATTGGATACACATGATTGGTTAAAAACCCGAATAGGACAAGAATTATCCTAGGGAGGACAAAAATGACCTAATTGTTTATCCAATGACACAAAAACACCAATTGGATGCACAAGATTGGTTAGAAAACCTAATTGGACAAGATAAAGTGTAGGGAGGACGAAAATGACCTAAATGTTCATCCAATGACACAAAACACCTATTGGATGCACAAGATTGGTTAAAAACACAAATTGGACAAGATTAAATGTAGGGAGGACGAAAATGACCTAAATGTTCATGCAATGACACAAAACACCAATTGGTTGCACAAGATTGGTTAAAAACCCAAATTGGACAAGAATTAGCCTAGGGAGGACGAAAATGACCTAATTGTTCATCCAATGACACAAAACACCTATTGGATGCACAAGATTGGTTAAAAAACCTAATTGGACAAGATTAAGTGTTGGGAGGACGGAAATGACCTAACTGTTGATCCAACAACACAAACACAACTATTGGATGCACAAGATTGGTTAAAAACCCTAATTGGTTAAGAATTAGCCTAGGGAGGACGAAAAAGACCTAAGTGTTAATCCAATGACACAAAACTCCTACTGGTTGCACAAGATTGTATAGAAACCCTAATTGGACAAGATAAAGTGTAGGGAGGACGAAAATGGCCTAAATGTTCATCCAATGACACAAAACACTTATTGGATGCACAAGATTGGTTAAAAACCCTAATTAGAAGAGATTAAGTGTAGGGATGACGAAAATGACCTAAATATTCGTCCAATGACACAAAACACCAATTGGATGCACAAGATTGGTTAAAAACCCTAATTGGACAAGATTAAGTGTAGGGAGGACGAAAATGACCTAAATGTTCATCCAATGACCCAAAACACCTATTGGATGCACAAGATTGGTTAGAAACCCTAATTGGACAAGAATTATCCTAGGGAGGACGAAAATGACCTAATTGTTCATCCAATGACACAAAAACACCAATTGGATGCACAAGATTGGTTAGAAACCCTAATTGGATAAGATAAAGTGTAGGGACGACGAAAATGACCTAAATGTTCATCCAATGACACAAAACACCTATTGGATGCACAAGATCGGTCAAAAACCCTAATTGGACAAGATTAAGTGTAGGGAGGAAGAAAATGACCTAAATATTCATCCAAGGACACAAAACACCTATTGGATGCACAAGATTGGTTAAAAAACCTAATTGGACAAGATTAAGTGTTGGGAGGACGGAAATGACCTAAATGTTGATCCAACGACACAAACACAACTATTGGATGCACAAGATTGGTTAAAAACCCTAATTGGTTAAGAATTAGCCTAGGGAGGACGAAAAAGACCTAAGTGTTAATCCAATGACACAAAACTCCTATTGGATGCACAAGATTGTATAGAAACCCTAATTGGACAAGATAAAGTGTAGGGAGGACGAAAATGACCTAAATGTTCATCCAATGACACAAAACACTTATTGGATGCACAAGATTGGTTAAAAACCCTAATTAGAAGAGATTAAGTGTAGGGATGACGAAAATGACCTAAATATTCGTCCAATGACACAAAACACCTATTGGATGCACAAGATTGGTTAAAAACCCTAATTGGACAAGATTAAGTGTAGGGAGGACGAAAATGACCTAAATGTTCATCTAATGACACAAAACACCTATTGGATGCACAAGATTGGTTAAAAACCCTAATTGGACATGAATTATCGTAGGGAGGACAAAAATGACCTAATTGTTCATCCAATGACACAAAAACACCAATTGGATGCACAAGAATTGTTAGAAACCCTAATTGGACAAGATAAAGTGTAGGGAGGACGAAAATGACCTAAAAGTTCATCCAATGACCCAAAACACCTATTGGATGCACAAGATTGGTTAGAAACCCTAATTGGACAAGATAAAGTGTAGGGAGGACGAAAATGACCTAAATGTTCATCCAATGACACAACCTATTGGATGCACAAGATTGGTTAAAAACCCTAATTAGACAAGATTAAGTGTAGGGATGACGAAAATGACCTAAATGTTCATCCAATGACACAAAACACCTATTGGATGCACAAGATTGGTTAAAAACCCTAATTGGACAAGATTAAGTGTAGGGAGGACGAAAATGACCTAAATATTCATCCAATGACAGAAAACACCTGTTGGATGCACAAGATTGGTTAAAAACCCTAATTGGACAAGAATTAGCCTAGGGAGGACAACAATGACGTAAATGTTCATTCAATGACACAAAACACCTATTCGATAAACAACATTGGTTAAAAACCCAAATTGGACAAGATTAAGTGTAGGGAGGACGAAAATGACCTAAATGTTCATCCAATGACACAAAACACCTATTGGATGCACAAGATTGGTTAGAAACCTTAATTGGACAAGATTAAGTGTACGGAGGACAAAAATGATCTAAATGTTCATCCAATGACACAAAACAACTATTGGATGCACAAGATTGGTTAAAAACCCTAATTGGACAAGATTAAGTGTAGGGAGGACGAAAAAGGCCTAAATATTGATCCAATGACACAAAAACACCTATTTGATGCACAAGATTGGTTAAAAACCCTAATTGTTCATCCAATGACACAAAAACACCCATTGGATGCACAAGATTGGTTAAAAACCCTAATTGGACAAGATTAAGTATAGGGAGGACGAAAATGACCTAAATGTTCATCCAATGACACAAAACACCTATTGGATGCACAAGATTGGTTAAAAACCCTAATTGGACAAGAATTAGCCTAGGGAGGACAAAAATGACCTAAATGTTCATCCAACGACACAAAACACCTATTGGATGCACAAGATTGGTTAAAAACCCTAATTGGACAAGATTAAGTGTAGGGAGGACGAAAATGACCTAAATGTTCATCCAATGACACAAAACACCTATTGGATGCACAAGATTGGTTAAAAACCCTAATTGGACAAGATTAAGTGTAGGGGGGAGAAAAATGACCTAAATGTTCATCCGATGACACAAAACACCTATTGGATGCACAAGATTTGTTAAAAACCCTAATTGGACAAGAATTATCCTAGGGAGGACGAAAATGACCTAATTGTTCATCCAATGACACAAAAACACCAACTGGATGCACAAGATTGGTTAGAAACCCTAAATGGACAAGATAAAATGTAGGGAGGACGAAAATGACCTAAATGTTCATCCAATGACACAAAACACCTATTGGATGCACAAGATTGGTTAAAAACCCAAATTGGACAAGAATTAGCCTAGGGAGGACGAAAATGACCTAATTGTTCATCCAATGACACAAAAACACCTATCGGATGCACAAGATTGGTTAGAAACCCTAATTGGACAAGATTAAGTGTAGGGAGGACGAAAATGACCTAAATATTCATCCAATGACACAAAACACCTATTGGATGCACAAGATTGGTTAAAAACCCTAATTGGACAAGATTAAGTGTAGGGAGGACGAAAATGACCTAAATGTTCATCCAATGACACAAAACACCTATTGGATGCACAAGATTGGCTAAAAACCCTAATTGGACAAGAATTATCCTAGGGAGAACGAAAATGACCTAATTGTTCATCCAATGACACAAACACACCTATTGGATGCACAAGATTGGTTAGAAACCCTAATTGGACAAGGTTAAGTTTAGGGAGGACGAAAATGACGTAAATATTCGTCCAATGATACAAAACACCTATTGGATGCACAAGATTGGTTAAAAACCCTAATTGGACAAGAATTATCCTAGGGAGGACGAAAATGACCTAATTGTTCATCCAATTACACAAAAACACCAACTGGATGCACAAGATTGGTTAGAAACCGTAATTTGACAAGATAAAGTGTCGGGAGGACGAAAATGACGTAAATATTCGTCCAATGATACAAAACACCTATTGGATGCACAAGATTGGTTAAAAACCCTAATTGGACTAGAATTATCCTAGGGAGGACGAAAATGATCTAATTGTTCATCCAATTACACAAAAACACCAATTGGATGCACAAGATTGGTTAAAAACCCTAATTAGACAAGATTAAGTGTAGGGATGACGAAAATGACCTAAATATTCATCCAATGACACAAAACACCTATTGGATGCACAAGATTGGTTAAAAACCCTAATTGGACAAGATTAAGTGTAGGGAGGACGAAAATGACCTAAATGTTCATCCAATGACACAAAACACCTATTGGATGCACAAGATTGGTTAAAAACCCTAATTGGACAAGAATTATAATTGGGAGGACGAAAATGACCTAATTGGTCATCCAATGACACAAAAACACCATTTGGATGCACAAGAATTGTTAGAAACCCTAATTGGACAAGATAAAGTGTAGGGAGGACGAAAATGACCTAAATGTTCATCCAATTACCCAAAACACCTATTGGATGCATAAGATTGGTTAAAAACCCAAATTGGACAAGATTAAGTGTAGGGAGAACGAAAATGACGTAAATATTCGTCCAATGATACAAAACACCTATTGGATGCACAAGATTGGTTAAAAACCCTAATTGGACAAGATTAAGTGTAAGGAGGACGAAAATGACCTAATTGTTCATCCAATGACACAAACACACCTATGGGATGCACAAGATTGGTTAGAAACCCTAATTGGACAAGATTAAGTGTAGCGAGGACGAAAATGTGCTAAATGTTCGTTCAATGATACAAAACACCTATTGGATGCACAAGATTGGTTAGAAACCCTAATTGGACAAGATAAAGTGTAGGGAGAACGAAAATGACCTAAATGTTCATCCAATGACACAAAACACTTATTGGATGCACAAGATTGGTTAAAAACCCTAATTGGACAAGATTAAGTGTAGGGAGAACGAAAATGACGTAAATATTCGTCCAATGATACAAAACACCTATTGGATGCACAAGATTGGTTAAAAACCCTAATTGGACAAGAATTATCCTAGGGAGGACGAAAATGACCTAATTGTTCATCCAATGACACAAACACACCTATGGGATGCACAAGATTGGTTAGAAACCCTAATTGGACAAGATTAAGTGTAGCGAGGACGAAAATGTGCTAAATGTTCGTTCAATGATACAAAACACCTATTGGATGCACAAGATTGGTTAGAAACCCTAATTGGACAAGATAAAGTGTAGGGAGGACGAAAATGACCTAAATGTTCATCCAATGACCCAAAACACCTATTGGATGCATAAGATTGATTAAAAACCCAAATTGGACAAGATTAAGTGTAGGGAGAACGAAAATGACGTAAATATTCGTCCAATGATACAAAACACCTATTGGATGCACAAGATTGGTTAAAAACCCTAATTGGACAAGAATTATCCTAGGGAGGACGAAAATGACCTAATTGTTCATCCAATGACACAAAAACACCAACTGGATGCACAAGATTGGTTAGAAACCCTAATTGGACATGATAAAATGTAGGGAGGACGAAAATGACCTAAATGTTCATCCAATGACACAAAAACACCAATTGGATGCACAAGAATTGTTAGAAACCCTAATTGGACAAGATAAAGTGTAGGGAGGACGAAAATGACCTAAATGTTCATCCAATGACCCAAAACACCTATTGGATGCATAAGATTGGTTAAAAACCCTAATTGGACAAGATTAAGTGTAGGGAGAACGAAAATGACGTAAATATTCGTCCAATGATACAAAACACCTATTGGATGCACAAGATTGGTTAAAAACCCTAATTGGACAAGAATTATCCTAGGGAGGAAGAAAATGACCTAATTGTTCATCTAATTACACAAAAACACCAACTGGATGCACAAGATTGGTTAGAAACCGTAATTTGACAAGATAAAGTGTCGGGAGGACGAAAATGACCTAAATGATCATCCAATGACACAAAACACCTATTGGATGCACAAGATTGGTTAAAAACCCTAATTGGACAAGATTAAGTGTAGGGAGGACGAAAATGACCTAAATGTTCATCCAATGACACAAAACACCTATTGGATGCACAAGATTGGTTAAAAACCCTAATTGGACATGAATTATCATAGGGAGGACGAAAATGACCTAATTGTTCATCCAATGACACAAAAACACCAATTGGATGCACAAGAATTGTTAGAAACCCTAATTGGACAAGATAAAGTGTAGGGAGGACGAAAATGACCTAAAAGTTCATCCAATGACCCAAAACACCTATTGGATGCACAAGATTGGTTAGAAACCCTAATTGGACAAGATAAAGTGTAGGGAGGACGAAAATGACCTAAATGTTCATCCAAAGACACAACCTATTGGATGCACAAGATTGGTTAAAAACCCTAATTAGACAAGATTAAGTGTAGGAATGACGAAAATGACCTAAATGTTCATCCAATGACACAAAACACCTATTGGATGCACAAGATTGGTTAAAAACCCTAATTGGACAAGATTAAGTGTAGGGAGGACGAAAATGACCTAAATATTCATCCAATGACACAAAACACCTATTGGATGCACAAGATTGGTTAAAAAACCTAATTGGACAAGATTAAGTGTTGGGAGGACGGAAATGACCTAAATGTTCATCCAACGACACAAACACAACTATTGGATGCACAAGATTGGTTAAAAACCCTAATTGGATAAGAATTAGCATAGGGAGGACGAAAAAGACCTAAGTGTTAATCCAATGACACAAAACTCCTATTGGATGCACAAGATTGGTTCGAAACCCTAATTGGACAAGATAAAGTGTAGGGAGGACGAAAATGACCTAAATGTTCATCCAATGACACAAAACACTTATTGGATGCACAAGATTGGTTAAAAACCCTAATTAGACAAGATTAAGTGTAGGGATGACGAAAATGACCTAAATATTCATCCAATGACACAAACACACCTATTGGATGCACAAGATTGGTTAAAAACCCTAATTGGATAAGAATTAGCCTAGGGAGGACGAAAATGACCTAAATGTTCATCCAATGACACAAAACACTTATTGGATGCACAAGATTTGTTAAAAACCCTAATTAGACAAGATTAAGTGTAGGGATGACGAAAATGACCTAAATATTCATCCAATGACACAAAACACCTATTGGATGCACAAGATTGGTTAAAAACCCTAATTGGACAAGATAAAGTGTAGGGATGACGAAAATGACCTAAATATTCATCCAATGACACAAAACACCTATTGGATGCACAAGATTGGTTAAAAACCCTAATTGGACAAGATTAAGTGTAGGGAGGACGAAAATGATCTAAATGTTCATCCAATGACACAAAACACCTATTGGATGCACAAGATTGGTTAAAAACCCTAATTGGACAAGAATTATAATTGGGAGGACGAAAATGACCTAATTGTTCATCCAATGACACAAAAACACCAATTGGATGCACAAGAATTGTTAGAAACCCTAATTGGACAAGATAAAGTGTAGGGAGGACGAAAATGACCTAAATGTTCATCCAATGAACCAAAACACCTATTGGATGCATAAGATTGGTTAAAAACCCAAATTGGACAAGATTAAGTGTAGGGAGAACGAAAATGACGTAAATATTCGTCCAATGATACAAAACACCTATTGGATGCACAAGATTGGTTAAAAACCCTAATTGGACAAGAATTATCCTAGGGAGGACGAAAATGACCTAATTGTTCATCCAATTACACAAAAACACCAACTGGATGCACAAGATTGGTTAGAAACCGTAATTTGACAAGATAAAGTGTCGGGAGGACGAAAATTACCTAAATGATCATCCAATGACACAAAACACCTATTGGATGCACAAGATTGGTTAAAAATCCTAATTGGACAAAAAATTAGCCTAGGGAGGACGAAAATGACCTAATTGTTCATCCAATGACACAAACACACCTATTGGATGCACAAGATTGGATAGAAACCCTAATTGGACAAGGTTAAGTTTAGGGAGGACGAAAATGACGTAAATATTCGTCCAATGATACAAAACACCTATTGGATGCACAAGATTGGTTAAAAACCCTAATTGGACAAGAATTATCCTAGGGAGGACGAAAATGATCTAATTGTTCATCCAATTACACAAAAACACCAATTGGATACACAAGATTGGATAAAAACCCTAATTAGACAAGATTAAGTGTAGGGATGACGAAAATGACCTAAATATTCATCCAATGACACAAAACACCTATTGGCTGCACAAGTTTGGTTAAAAACCCTAATTGGACAAGATTAAGTGTAGGAAGGACGAAAATGACCTAAATGTTCATCCAATGACACAAAACACCTATTGGATGCACAAGATTGGTTAAAAACCCTAATTGGACAAGAATTATCCTAGGGAGGACGAAAATGACCTAATTGTTCATCCAATGACACAAACACACCTATTGGATGCACAAGATTGGTTAGAAACCCTAATTGGACAAGGTTAAGTTTAGGGAGGACGAAAATGACGTAAATATTCGTCCAATGATACAAAACACCTATTGGATGCACAAGATTGGTTAAAAACCCTAATTGGACAAGATTAAGTGTAGGGAGGACGAAAATGACCTAAATGTTCATCCAATGACACAAAACACCTATTGGATGCACAAGATTGGTTAAAAACCCTAATTAGACAAGATTAAGGGTAGGGATGACGAAAATGACCTAAATATTCATCCAATGACACAAAACACCTATTGGATGCACAAGATTGGTTAAAAACCCTAATTGGACAAGATAAAGTGTAGGGAGGACGAAAATGACCTAAATGTTCATCCAATGACACAAAACACGTATTGGATGCACAAGATTGGTTAAAAACCCTAATTAGAAAAGATTAAGTGTAGGGATGACGAAAATGACCTAAATATTCATCCAATGACACAAAACACCTATTGGATGCACAAGATTGGTTAAAAACCCTAATTGGACAAGATTAAGTGTAGGGAGGACGAAAATGACCTAAATGTTCATCCAATGACACAAAACACCTATTGGATGCACAAGATTGGTTAAAAACCCTAATTGGACAAGAATTAGCCTAGGGAGGACGAAAATGACCTAATTATTCATCCAATGACACAAAAACACGTATTGGATGCACAAGATTGTGTAGAAACCCTAATTGGTCAACATTAAGTTTAGGGAGGACGCAAATGACGTAAATGTTCATGCAATGACACAAAACACCTATTGGATGCACAAGATTGGTTAAAAACCCTAATTGGACAAGAATTAGCCTAGGGAGGACGAAAATGACCTAAATGTTCATCCAATGACACAAAACACCTATTGGATGCACAAGATTGGTTAAAAACCCTAATTGGACAAGAATTAGCCTAGGGAGGACGAAAATGACCTAATTGGTCATCCAATGACACAAAAACACCTATTGGATGCACAAGATTAGTTATAAACCCTAATTGGACAAGATTAAGTTTAGGGAGGACGAAAATGACCTAAATGTTCATCCAATGACACAAAACACCTATTGGATGCACAAGATTGGTTAAAAACCCTAATTGGACAAGAATTAGTGAAGGGAGGACGAAAATGACCTAAATATTCTTCCAATGACACAAAACACCTATTGGATGCACAAGATTGGTTAAAAACCCTAATTGGACAAGATTAAGTGTAGGGAGGACGAAAATGACCTAAATGTTCATCCAATGACACAAAACACCTATTGGATGCACAAGATTGGTTAAAAACCCTAATTGGACAAGAATTAGCCTAGGGAGGACGAAAATGACATAAATGTTCATCCAATGACACAAAAACACCTATTGGATGCACAAGATTGGTTAAAAACCCTAATTGGACAAGATTAAGTGTAGGGAGGACGAAAATGACCTAAATGTTCATCCAATGACACAAAACACCTATTGGATGCACAAGATTGGTTAAAAACCCTAATTGGACAAGAATTAGCCTAGGGAGGACGAAAATGACCTAATTGTTCATCCAATGACACAAAACACCAATTGGACGCACAAGATTGGTTAAAAACCCTAATTTGACAAGAATTAGCCTAGGGAGGACGAAAATGACCTAATTGTTCATCCAATGACACAAAACACCAATTGGATGCACAAGATTGGTTAAAAACACTAATTGGACAAGAATTAGCCTAAGGAGGACGAAAATGACCTAATTGTTCATCCAATGACACAAAACACCTATTGGATGCACAAGATTGGTTAGAAACCCTAATTGGACAAGATTAAGTTTAGGGAGGACGAAAATGACCTAAATGTTCATCCAATGACACAAAACACCTATTGGATGCACAAGATTGGTTAAAAACCCTAATTGGACAAGAATTAGCCTAGGGAGGACAAAAATGACCTAATTGTTCATCCAATGACACAAAAACACCTATTGGATGCACATGATTGGTTAAAAACCCTAATTGGACAAGAATTAGCCTACGGAGGACGAAAATGACCTAATTGTTCATCCAATCACACAAAACAACTATTGGATGCACAAGATTGGTTAGAAACCCTAATTGGACAAGAATTAGCCTAGGGAGGACGAAAATGACCTAATTGTTCATCGTATGACACAAAAACACCTATTGGATGCACAAGATTGGTTAGAAACCCTAATTGGAAGAGATTAAGTTTAGGGAGGACGAAAATGACATCAATGTTCATCCAATGAGACAAAAACAACAATTGGATGCACAAGATTGGTTAAAAACCCTAATTGGACAAGATTAAGTGTAGGGAGGACGAAAATGACCTAAATGTTCATCCAATGACACAAAACACCTATTGGATGCACAAGATTGGTTAAAAACCCTAATTGGACAAGATTAAGTGTAGGGAGGACGAAAATGACCTAAATGTTCATCCAATGACACAAAACACCTATTGGATGCACAAGATTGGTTAAAAACTCTAATTGGACATGAATTATCATAGGGAGGACGAAAATGACCTAATTGTTCATCCAATGACACAAAATAACCAATTGGATGCACAAGAATTGTTAGAAACCCTAATTGGACAAGATAAAGTGTAGGGAGGACGAAAATGACCTAAATGTTCATCAAATGACCCAAAACACCTATTGGATGCACAAGATTGGTTAGAAACCCTAATTGGACAAGAATTATCCTAGGGAGGACGAAAATGACCTAATTGTTCATCCAATGACACAAAAACACCAATTGGATGCACAAGATTGGTTAGAAACCCTAATTGGATAAGATAAAGTGTAGGGACGACGAAAATGACCTAAATGTTCATCCAATGACACAAAACACCTATTGGATGCACAAGATCGGTCAAAAACCCTAATTGGACAAGATTAAGTGTAGGGAGGAAGAAAATGACCTAAATATTCATCCAAGGACACAAAACACCTATTGGATGCACAAGATTGGTTAAAAAACCTAATTGGACAAGATTAAGTGTTGGGAGGACGGAAATGACCTAAATGTTGATCCAACGACACAAACACAACTATTGGATGCACAAGATTGGTTAAAAACCCTAATTGGTTAAGAATTAGCCTAGGGAGGACGAAAAAGACCTAAGTGTTAATCCAATGACACAAAACTCCTATTGGATGCACAAGATTGTATAGAAACCCTAATTGGACAAGATAAAGTGTAGGGAGGACGAAAATGACCTAAATGTTCATCCAATGACACAAAACACTTATTGGATGCACAAGATTGGTTAAAAACCCTAATTAGAAGAGATTAAGTGTAGGGATGACGAAAATGACCTAAATATTCGTCCAATGACACAAAACACCTATTGGATGCACAAGATTGGTTAAAAACCCTAATTGGACAAGATTAAGTGTAGGGAGGACGAAAATGACCTAAATGTTCATCTAATGACACAAAACACCTATTGGATGCACAAGATTGGTTAAAAACCCTAATTGGACATGAATTATCGTAGGGAGGACAAAAATGACCTAATTGTTCATCCAATGACACAAAAACACCAATTGGATGCACAAGAATTGTTAGAAACCCTAATTGGACAAGATAAAGTGTAGGGAGGACGAAAATGACCTAAAAGTTCATCCAATGACCCAAAACACCTATTGGATGCACAAGATTGGTTAGAAACCCTAATTGGACAAGATAAAGTGTAGGGAGGACGAAAATGACCTAAATGTTCATCCAATGACACAACCTATTGGATGCACAAGATTGGTTAAAAACCCTAATTAGACAAGATTAAGTGTAGGGATGACGAAAATGACCTAAATGTTCATCCAATGACACAAAACACCTATTGGATGCACAAGATTGGTTAAAAACCCTAATTGGACAAGATTAAGTGTAGGGAGGACGAAAATGACCTAAATATTCATCCAATGACAGAAAACACCTGTTGGATGCACAAGATTGGTTAAAAACCCTAATTGGACAAGAATTAGCCTAGGGAGGACAACAATGACGTAAATGTTCATTCAATGACACAAAACACCTATTCGATAAACAACATTGGTTAAAAACCCAAATTGGACAAGATTAAGTGTAGGGAGGACGAAAATGACCTAAATGTTCATCCAATGACACAAAACACCTATTGGATGCACAAGATTGGTTAGAAACCTTAATTGGACAAGATTAAGTGTACGGAGGACAAAAATGATCTAAATGTTCATCCAATGACACAAAACAACTATTGGATGCACAAGATTGGTTAAAAACCCTAATTGGACAAGATTAAGTGTAGGGAGGACGAAAAAGGCCTAAATATTGATCCAATGACACAAAAACACCTATTTGATGCACAAGATTGGTTAAAAACCCTAATTGTTCATCCAATGACACAAAAACACCCATTGGATGCACAAGATTGGTTAAAAACCCTAATTGGACAAGATTAAGTATAGGGAGGACGAAAATGACCTAAATGTTCATCCAATGACACAAAACACCTATTGGATGCACAAGATTGGTTAAAAACCCTAATTGGACAAGAATTAGCCTAGGGAGGACAAAAATGACCTAAATGTTCATCCAACGACACAAAACACCTATTGGATGCACAAGATTGGTTAAAAACCCTAATTGGACAAGATTAAGTGTAGGGAGGACGAAAATGACCTAAATGTTCATCCAATGACACAAAACACCTATTGGATGCACAAGATTGGTTAAAAACCATAATTGGACAAGATAAAGTGTAGGGAGGACGAAAATGACCTAAATGTTCATCCAATGACACAAAACACTTATTGGATGCACAAGATTGGTTAAAAACCCTAATTAGACAAGATTAAGTGTAGGGATGACGAAAATGACCTAAATATTCATCCAATGACACAAAACACCTATTGGATGCACAAGATTGGTTAAAAACCCTAATTGGACAAGATTAAGTGTAGGGAGGACGAAAATGACCTAAATGTTCATCCAATGACACAAAACACCTATTGGATGCACAAGATTGGTTAAAAACCCTAATTAGACAAGAATTATCCTAGGGAGAACGAAAATGACCTAATTGTTCATCCAATGACACAAACACACCTATTGGATGCACAAGATTGGTTAGAAACCCTAATTGGACAAGGTTAAGTTTAGGGAGGACGAAAATGACGTAAATATTCGTCCAATGATACAAAACACCTATTGGATACACAAGATTGGTTAAAAACCCTAATTCGACAAGAATTAGCCTAGGGAAGACGAAAATGACCTAATTGTTCATCCAATGACAGAAAAACACCAATTGGATGCACAAGATTGGTTAAAAACCCTTATTGGATAAGAATTAGCCTAGGGAGGACGAAAATGACCTAAATGTTCATCCAATGACACAAAACACCTATTGGATGCACAAGATTGGTTAAAAACCCTAATTGGACAAGATTAAGTGTAGGGAGGACGAAAATGACCTAAATGTTCATCCAATGACACAAAACACCTATTCGATGCACAAGATTGTTTAAAAACCCTAATTGGACAAGATTAAGTGTAGGGAGGGTGAAAATGACCTAAATGTTCATCCAATAACACAAAACACCTATTGGATGCACAAGATTGGTTAAAAACCCTAATAGGATAAGAATTAGCCTAGGGAGGACGAAAATGTCCTAAGTGTTCATGCAATGACACAAAACACCTATTGGATGCACAAGATTTGTTAAAAACCCTAATTGGACAAGATTAAGTGTAGGGAGGACGAAAATGACCTAAATGTTCATCCAATGACACAAAACACCTATTGGATGCACAAGATTGGTTAAAAACCCTAATTGGACAAGATTAAGTGTAGGGAGGACGAAAATGACCTAAATGTTCATCCGATGACACAAAACACTTATTGGATGCACAAGATTGGTTAAAAACCCTAATTGGATAACAATTAACCTAGGGAGGACGAAAATGATCTAAGTGTTCATCCAATGACACAAAACACCTCTTGGATGCACAAGATTGGTTAAAAACCCTAATTGGACAAGAATTAGCCTAGGGAGGACGAAAATGACCTAATTGTTCATCCAATGACACAAAAACACCTATCGGATGCACAAGATTGGTTAGAAACCCTAATTGGACAAGATTAAGTGTAGGGAGGACGAAAATGACCTAAATGTTCATTCAATGACACAAAACACCTATTGGATACACATGATTGGTTAAAAACCCGAATAGGACAAGAATTATCCTAGGGAGGACAAAAATGACCTAATTGTTTATCCAATGACACAAAAACACCAATTGGATGCACAAGATTGGTTAGAAAACCTAATTGGACAAGATAAAGTGTAGGGAGGACGAAAATGACCTAAATGTTCATCCAATGACACAAAACACCTATTGGATGCACAAGATTGGTTAAAAACACAAATTGGACAAGATTAAATGTAGGGAGGACGAAAATGACCTAAATGTTCATGCAATGACACAAAACACCAATTGGTTGCACAAGATTGGTTAAAAACCCAAATTGGACAAGAATTAGCCTAGGGAGGACGAAAATGACCTAATTGTTCATCCAATGACACAAAACACCTATTCGATGCACAAGATTGGTTAAAAACCCTAATTGGAATGGAATTATGTTAGGGAGGATGAAAATGACCTAATTGTTCATCCAATGACACAAAAACACCAATTGGATGCACAAGATTGGTTAGAAACCCTAATTGGATAAGATAAAGTGTAGGGACGACGAAAATGACCTAAATGTTCATCCAATGACACAAAACACCTATTGGATGCACAAGATTGGTTAAAAACACAAATTGGACAAGATTAAATGTAGGGAGGACGAAAATGACCTAAATGTTCATGCAATGACACAAAACACCAATTGGTTGCACAAGATTGGTTAAAAACCCAAATTGGACAAGAATTAGCCTAGGGAGGACGAAAATGACCTAATTGTTCATCCAATGACACAAAACACCTATTCGATGCACAAGATTGGTTAAAAACCCTAATTGGAATGGAATTATGCTAGGGAGGACGAAAATGACCTAATTGTTCATCCAATGACACAAAAACACCAATTGGATGCACAAGATTGGTTAGAAACCCTAATTGGATAAGATAAAGTGTAGGGACGACGAAAATGACCTAAATGTTCATCCAATGACACAAAACACCTATTGGATGCACAAGATTGGTTAAAAAACCTAATTGGACAAGATTAAGTGTTGGGAGGACGGAAATGACCTAAATGTTGATCCAACGACACAAACACAACTATTGGATGCACAAGATTGGTTAAAAACCCTAATTGGTTAAGAATTAGCCTAAGGAGGACGAAAAAGACCTAAGTGTTAATCCAATGACACAAAACTCCTATTGGATGCACAAGATTGTATAGAAACCCTAATTGGACAAGATAAAGTGTAGGGAGGACGAAAATGACCTAAATGTTCATCCAATGACACAAAACACTTATTGGATGCACAAGATTGGTTAAAAACCCTAATTAGAAGAGATTAAGTGTAGGGATGACGAAAATGACCTAAATATTCGTCCAATGACACAAAACACCTATTGGATGCACAAGATTGGTTAAAAACCCTAATTGGACAAGATTAAGTGTAGGGAGGACGAAAATGACCTAAATGTTCATCCAATGACACAAAACACCTATTGGATGCACAAGATTGGTTAAAAACCCTAATTGGACAAGATTAAGTGTAGGCAGGATGAAAATAACCTAAGTGTTCATCCAATGACACAAAACACCTATTGGATGCACAAGATTGGTTAAAAACCCTAATTGGACAAGAATTAGCCTAGGGAGGACGAAAATGACCTAATTGTTCATCCAATGACACAAAACACCTATTGGATACACAACATTGGTTAAAAACCCTAATTGGACAAGATTAAGTGTAGGGAGGACGAAAATGACCTAAATGTTCATCCAATGACACAAAACACCTATTGGATGCACAAGATTGGTTAAAAACCCTAATTGGACAAGATTAAGTGTAGGGAGGACGAAAATGACCTAAATGTTCATCCAATGACACAAAACACCTATTGGATGCACAAGATTGGTTAAAAACTCTAATTGGACATGAATTATCATAGGGAGGACGAAAATGACCTAATTGTTCATCCAATGACACAAAATAACCAATTGGATGCACAAGAATTGTTAGAAACCCTAATTGGACAAGATAAAGTGTAGGGAGGACGAAAATGACCTAAATGTTCATCAAATGACCCAAAACACCTATTGGATGCACAAGATTGGTTAGAAACCCTAATTGGACAAGAATTATCCTAGGGAGGACGAAAATGACCTAATTGTTCATCCAATGACACAAAAACACCAATTGGATGCACAAGATTGGTTAGAAACCCTAATTGGATAAGATAAAGTGTAGGGACGACGAAAATGACCTAAATGTTCATCCAATGACACAAAACACCTATTGGATGCACAAGATCGGTCGAAAACCCTAATTGGACAAGATTAAGTGTAGGGAGGACGAAAATGACCTAAATATTCATCCAAGGACACAAAACACCTATTGGATGCACAAGATTGGTTAAAAAACCTAATTGGACAAGATTAAGTGTTGGGAGGACGGAAATGACCTAAATGTTGATCCAACGACACAAACACAACTATTGGATGCACAAGATTGGTTAAAAACCCTAATTGGTTAAGAATTAGTCTAGGGAGGACGAAAAAGACCTAAGTGTTAATCCAATGACACAAAACTCCTATTGGATGCACAAGATTGTATAGAAACCCTAATTGGACAAGATAAAGTGTAGGGAGGACGAAAATGACCTAAATGTTCATCCAATGACACAAAACACTTATTGGATGCACAAGATTGGTTAAAAACCCTAATTAGAAGAGATTAAGTGTAGGGATGACGAAAATGACCTAAATATTCGTCCAATGACACAAAACACCTATTGGATGCACAAGATTGGTTAAAAACCCTAATTGGACAAGATTAAGTGTAGGGAGGACGAAAATGACCTAAATGTTCATCCAATGACACAAAACACCTATTGGATGCACAAGATTGATTAAAAACCCTAATTGGACATGAATTATCATAGGGAGGACGAAAATGACCTAATTGTTCATCCAATGACACAAAAACACCAATTGGATGCACAAGAATTGTTAGAAACCCTAATTGGACAAGATAAAGTGTAGGGAGGACGAAAATGACCTAAAAGTTCATCCAATGACCCAAAACACCTATTGGATGCACAAGATTGGTTAGAAACCCTAATTGGACAAGATAAAGTGTAGGGACGACGAAAATGACCTAAATGTTCATCCAATGACACAACCTATTGGATGCACAAGATTGGTTAAAAACCCTAATTAGACAAGATTAAGTGTAGGGATGACGAAAATGACCTAAATGTTCATCCAATGACACAAAACACCTATTGGATGCACAAGATTGGTTAAAAAACCTAATTGGACAAGATTAAGTGTTGGGAGGACGGAAATGACCTAAATGTTCATCCAACGACACAAACACAACTATTGGATGCACAAGATTGGTTAAAAACCCTAATTGGATAAGAATTAGCATAGGGAGGACGAAAAAGACCTAAGTGTTAATCCAATGACACAAAACTCCTATTGGATGCACAAGATTGGTTCGAAACCCTAATTGGACAAGATAAAGTGTAGGGAGGACGAAAATGACCTAAATGTTCATCCAATGACACAAAACACTTATTGGATGCACAAGATTGGTTAAAAACCCTAATTAGACAAGATTAAGTGTAGGGAGGACGAAAATGACCTAAATGTTCATCCAATGACACAAAACACCTATTGGATGCACAAGATTGGTTAAAAACCCTAATTGGACAAGAATTAGCCTAGGGAGGACGAAAATGACCTAATTGTTCATCCAATGACACAAACACACCTATTGGATGCACAAGATTGGATAGAAACCCTAATTGGACAAGGTTAAGTTTAGGGAGGACGAAAATGACGTAATTATTCGTCCAATGATACAAAACACCTATTGGATGCACAAGATTGGTAAGAAACCCTAATTCGACAAGAATTAGCCTAGGGAAGACGAAAATGACCTAATTGTTCATCCAATGACACAAACACACCTATTGGATGCACAAGATTGGTTAAAAACCCTAATTGGATAAGAATTAGCCTAGGGAGGACGAAAATGACCTAAATGTTCATCCAATGACACAAAACACTTATTGGATGCACAAGATTGGTTAAAAACCCTAATTAGACAAGATTAAGTGTAGGGATGACGAAAATGACCTAAATATTCATCCAATGACACAAAACACCTATTGGATGCACAAGATTGGTTAGAAACCCTAATTGGACAAGATAAAGTGTAGGGAGGACGAAAATGACCTAAATGTTCATCCAATGACACAAAACACGTATTGAATGCACAAGATTGGTTAAAAACCCTAATTAGACAAGATTAAGTGTAGGGATGACGAAAATGACCTAAATATTCATCCAATGACACAAAACACCTATTGGATGCACAAGATTGGTTAAAAACCCTAATTGGACAAGATTAAGTGTAGGGAGGACGAAAATGATCTAAATGTTCATCCAATGACACAAAACACCTATTGGATGCACAAGATTGGTTAAAAACCCTAATTGGACAAGAATTATCCTAGGGAGGACGAAAATGACCTAATTGTTCATCCAATGACACAAACACACCTATTGGATGCACAAGATTGGTTAGAAACCCTAATTGGAAAAGGTTAAGTTTAGGGAGGACGAAAATGACGTAAATATTCGTCTAATGATACAAAACACCTATTGGATTCACAAGATTGGTTAGAAACCCTAATTGGACAAGATAAAGTGTAGGGAGGACGAAAATGACCTAAATGTTCATGCAATGACACAAAACACTTATTGAATGCACAAGATTGGTTAAAAACCCTAATTAGACAAGATTAAGTGTAGGGATGACGAAAATGACCTAAATATTCATCCAATGACACAAAACACCTATTGGATGCACAAGATTGGTTAAAAGCCCTAATTGGACAAGATAAAGTGTAGGGAGGACGAAAATGACCTAAATGTTCATCCAATGAAACAAAACACTTATTGGATACACAAGATTGGTTAAAAACCCTAATTAGACAAGATTAAGTGTAGGGATGACGAAAATGACCTAAATATTCATCCAATGACACAAAACACCTATTGGATGCACAAGATTGGTTAAAAACCCTAATTGGACAAGATTAAGTGTAGGGAGGACGAAAATGACCTAATTGTTCATCCAATGACACAAAAACACCTATTGGATGCACAAGATTGGTTAGAAACCCTAATTGGACAAGATTAAGTTTAGGGAGGACGAAAATGACGTAAATGTTCATCCAATGACACAAAACACCCATTGGATGCACAAGATTGGTTAAAAACCCTAATTGGACAAGATTAAGTGTAGGGAGGACGAAAATGACCTAAATGTTCATCCAATGACACAAAACACCTATTGGATGCACAAGATTGGTTAAAAACCCTAATTGGACAAGAATTATCATAGCGAGGACGAAAATGACCTAATTGTTCATCCAATGACACAAAAACACCAATTGGATGCAGAAGAATAGTTAGAAACCCTAATTGGACAAGATAAAGTGTAGGGAGGACGAAAATGACCTAAATGTTCATCCAATGACCCAAAACACCTATTGGATGCATAAGATTGGTTAAAAACCCAAATTGGACAAGATTAAGTGTAGGGAGAACGAAAATGACGTAAATATTCGTCCAATGATACAAAACACCTATTGGATGCACAAGATTGGTTAAAAACCCTAATTGGACAAGAATTATCCTAGGGAGGACGAAAATGACCTAATTGTTCATCCAATTACACAAAAACACCAACTGGATGCACAAGATTGGTTAAAAACCGTAATTTGACAAGATAAAGTGTCGGGAGGACGAAAATGACCTAAATGATCATCCAATGACACAAAACACCTATTGGATGCACAAGATTGGTTAAAAACCCTAATTGGACAAGAATTAGCCTAGGGAGTACGAAAATGACCTAATTGTTCATCCAATGACACAAACACACCTATTGGATGCACAAGATTGGTTAGAAACCCTAATTGGACAAGGTTAAGTTTAGGGAGAAAGAAAATGACGTAAATATTCGTTCAATGATACAAAACACCTATTGGATGCACAAGATTGGTTAGAAACCCTAATTGGACAAGATAAAGTGTAGGGAGGACGAAAATGACCTAAATGTTCATCCAATGACACAAAACACCTATTGGATGCACAAGATTGGTTAGAAACCCTAATTGGACAAGATAAAGTGTAGGGAGGACGAAAATGACCTAAATATTCATCCAATGACACAAAACACCTATTGGATGCACAAGATTGGTTAAAAAACCTAATTGGACAAGATTAAGTGTTGGGAGGACGGAAATGACCTAAATGTTCATCCAACGACACAAACACAACTATTGGATGCACAAGATTGGTTAAACAGCCTAATTGGATAAGAATTAGCCTAGGGAGGACGAAAAAGACCTAAGTGTTAATCCAATGACACAAAACTCCTATTGGATGCACAAGATTGGTTAGAAACCCTAATTGGACAAGATAAAGTGTAGGGAGGACGAAAATGACCTAAATATTCATCCAATGACACAAAACACCTATTGGATGCACAAGATTGGTTAAAAACCCTAATTGGACAAGATTAAGTGTAGGGAGGACGAAAATGACCTAAATGTTCATCCAATGACACAAAACACCTATTGGATGCACAAGATTGGTTAAAAACCCTAATTGGACAAGAATTATCCTAGGGAGGACGAAAATGATCTAATTGTTCATCCAATTACACTAAAACACCAATTGGATACACAAGATTGGTTAAAAACCCTAATTAGACAAGGTTAAGTGTAGGGATGATGAAAATGACCTAAATATTCATCCAATGACACAAAACACCTATTGGATGCACAAGATTGGTTAAAAACCCTAATTGGACAAGATTAAGTGTAGGGAGGACGAAAATGACCTAAATGTTCATCCAATGACACAAAATACCTATTGGATGCACAAGATTGGTTAAAAACCCTAATTGGATAAGAATTAGCCTAGGGAGGACGAAAATGTCATAAATCTTCATCCCATGACACAAAACACCTATTGGATGCACAAGATTGGTTAAAAACCCTAAATGGACAAGATTAAGTGTAGGGAGGACGAAAATGACCTAAATATTCATCCAATGACACAAAACACTTATTGGATGCACAAGATTGGTTAAAAACCCTAATTGGACAAGATTAAGTGTAGGGAGGACGAAAATGACCTAAATATTCATCCAATGACACAAAACACCTATTGGATGCACAAGATTGGTTAAAAACCCTAATTGGACAAGATTAAGTGTAGGGAGGACGAAAATGACCTAAATGTTCATCCAATGACACAAAATACCTATTGGATGCACAAGATTGGTTAAAAACCCTAATTGGATAAGAATTAGCCTAGGGAGGACGAAAATGTCCTAAATCATCATCCCATGACACAAAACACCTATTGGATGCACAAGATTGGTTAAAAACTCTAATTGGACAAGATTAAGTGTAGGGAGGACGAAAATGACCTAAATATTCATCCAATGACACAAAACACCTATTGGATGCACAAGATTGGTTAAAAACCCTAATTGGACAAGATTAAGTGTAGGGAGGACGAAAATGACCTAAATATTCATCCAATGACACAAAACACCTATTGGATGCACAAGATTGGTTAAAAACCCTAATTGGACAAGATTAAGTGTAGGGAGGACGAAAATGACCTAAATATTCATCCAATGACACAAAACATCTATTGGATGCACAAGATTGGTTAAAAACCCTAATTGGACAAGATTAAGTGTAGGGAGGACGAAAATGACCTAAATGTTCATCCAATGACACAAAATATCTATTGGATGCACAAGATTGGTTAAAAACCCTAATTGGACAAGATTAAGTGTAGGGAGGACGAAAATGACCTAAATATTCATCCAATGACACAAAACACCTATTGGATGCACAAGATTGGTTAAAAAACCTAATTGGACAAGATTAAGTGTTGGGAGGACGGAAATGACCTAAATGTTCATCCAATGACACAAAACACCTATTGGATGCACAAGATTGGTTAAAAACCCTAATTGGACAAGGATTATAATAGGGAGGACGAAAATGACCTAATTGTTCATCCAATGACACAAAAACACCAATTGGATGCACAAGAATTGTTAGAAACCCTAATTGGACAAGATAAAGTGTAGGGAGGACGAAAATGACCTAAATGTTCATCCAATGACACAAAACACTTATTGGATGCACAAGATTGGTTAAAAACCCTAATTAGACAAGATTAAGTGTAGGGAGGACGAAAATGACCTAAATATTCATCCAATGACACAAAACACCTATTGGATGCACAAGATTGGTTAAAAAACCTAATCGGACAAGATTAAGTGTAGGGAGGACGAAAATGACCTAAATATTCATCCAATGACACAAAACACCTATTGGATGCACAAGATTGGTTAAAAAACCTAATTGGACAAGATTAAGTGTTGGGAGGACGGAAATGACCTAAATGTTCATCCAACGACACAAACAAAACTATTGGATGCACAAGATTGGTTAAAAACCCTAATTGGATAAGAATTAGCATAAGGAGGACGAAAAAGACCTAAGTGTTAATCCAATGACACAAAACTCCTATTGGATGCACAAGATTGGTTCGAAACCCTAATTGGACAAGATAAAGTGTAGGGAGGACGAAAATGACCTAAATGTTCATCCAATGACACAAAACACTTATTAGATGCACAAGATTGGTTAAAAACCCTAATTAGACAAGAATAAGTGTAGGGATGACGAAAATGACCTAAATATTCATCCAATGACACAAAACACCTATTGGATGCACAAGATTGGTTAAAAACCCTAATTGGACAAGATTAAGTGTAGGGAGGACGAAAATGACCTAAATGTTCATCCAATGACACAAAACACCTATTGGATGCACAAGATTGGTTAAAAACCCTAATTGGACAAGAATTATCATAGGGAGGACGAAAATGACCTAATTGTTCATCCAATGACACAAAAACACCAATTGGATGCACAAGAATTGTTAGAAATCCTAATTGGACAAGATAAAGTGCAGGGAGGACGAAAATGACCTAAATATTCATCCAATTACCCAAAACACCTATTGGATGCATAAGATTGGTTAAAAACCCAAATTGAACAAGATTAAGTTTAGGGAGAACGAAAATGACGTAAATATTCGTCCAATGATACAAAACACCTATTGGATGCACAAGATTGGTTAAAAACCCTAATTGGACAAGAATTATCCTAAGGAGGACGAAAATGACCTAATTGTTCTTCCAATTACACAAAAACACCTATCGGATGCACAAGATTGGCTAGAAACCGTAATTTGACAAGATAAAGTGTCGGGAGGACGAAAATGACGTAAATATTCGTCCAATGATACAAAACACCTATTGGATGCACAAGATTGGTTAAAAACCCTAATTGGACAAGAATTAGCCTAGGGAGGACGAAAATGACCTAATTGTTCATCCAATCACACATACACACCTATTAGATGCACAAGAATTGTTAGAAACCCTAATTGGACAAGATAAAGTGTAGGGAGGACGAAAATGACCTAAATGTTCATCCAATGACCCAAAACACCTATTGGATGCACAAGATTGGTTAGAAACCCTAATTGGACAAGAATTATCCTAGGGAGGACGAAAATGACCTAATTGTTCATCCAATGACACAAAAACACCAATTGGATGCACAAGATTGGTTAGAAACCCTAATTGGATAAGATAAAGTGTAGGGACGACGAAAATGACCTAAATGTTCATCCAATGACACAAAACACCTATTGGATGCACAAGATCGGTCAAAAACCCTAATTGGACAAGATTAAGTGTAGGGAGGACGAAAATGAGCTAAATATTCATCCAAGGACACAAAACACCTATTGGATGCACAAGATTGGTTAAAAAACCTAATTGGACAAGATTAAGTGTTGGGAGGACGGAAATGACCTAAATGTTGATCCAACGACACAAACACAACTATTGGAAGCACAAGATTGGTTAAAAACCCTAATTGGTTAAGAATTAGCCTAGGGAGGACGAAAAAGACCTAAGTGTTAATCCAATGACACAAAACTCCTATTGGATGCACAAGATTGTATAGAAACCTTAATTGGACAAGATAAAGTGTAGGGAGGACGAAAATGACCTAAATGTTCATCCAATGACACAAAACACTTATTGGATGCACAAGATTGGTTAAAAACCCTAATTAGAAGAGATTAAGTGTAGGGATGACGAAAATGACCTAAATATTCGTCCAATGACACAAAACACCTATTGGATGCAGAAGATTGGTTAAAAACCCTAATTGGACAAGATTAAGTGTAGGGAGGACGAAAATGACCTAAATGTTCATCCAATGACACAAAACACCTATTGGATGCACAAGATTGGTTAAAAACCCTAATTGGACATGAATTATCATAGGGAGGACGAAAATGACCTAATTGTTCATCCAATGACACAAAAACACCAATTGGATGCACAAGAATTGTTAGAAACACTAATTGGACAAGATAAAGTGTAGGGAGGACGAAAATGACCTAAATGTTCATCCAATGACCCAAAACACCTATTGGATGCACAAGATTGGTTAGAAACCCTAATTGGACAAGATAAAGTGTAGGGAGGACGAAAATGACCTAAATATTCATCCAATGACACAACCTATTGGATGCACAAGATTGGTTAAAAACCCTAATTAGACAAGATTAAGTGTAGGGATGACGAAAATGACCTAAATGTTCATCCAATGACACAAAACACCTATTGGATGCACAAGATTGGTTAATAACCCTAATTGGACAAGATTAAGTGTAGGGAGGACGAAAATGACCTAAATATTCATCCAATGACACAAAACACCTATTGGATGCACAAGATTGGTTAAAAAACCTAATTGGACAAGATTAAGTGTTGGGAGGACGGAAATGACCTAAATGTTCATCCAACGACACAAACACAACTATTGGATGCACAAGATTGGTTAAAAACCCTAATTGGATAAGAATTAGCATAGGGAGGACGAAAAAGACCTAAGTGTTAATCCAATGACACAAAACTCCTATTGGATGCAAAAGATTGGTTCGAAACCCTAATTGGACAAGATAAAGTGTAGGGAGGACGAAAATGACCTAAATGTTCATCCAATGACACAAAACACTTATTGGATGCACAAGATTGGTTAAAAACCCTAATTAGACAAGATTAAGTGTAGGGATGACGAAAATGACCTAAATATTCATCCAATGACACAAAACACCTATTGGATGCACAAGATTGGTTAAAAACCCTAATTGGACAAGATTAAGTGTAGGGAGGACGAAAATGACCTAAATGTTCATCCAATGACACAAAACACCTATTGGATGCACAAGATTGGTTAAAAACCCTAATTGGACAAGAATCATCATAGGGAGGACGAAAATGACCTAATTGTTCATCCAATGACACAAAAACACCAATTGGATGCACAAGAATTGTTAGAAACCCTAATTGGACAAGATAAAGTGCAGGGAGGACGAAAATGACCTAAATGTTCATCCAATTACCCAAAACACCTATTGGATGCATAAGATTGGTTAAAAACCCAAATTGGACAAGATTAAGTTTAGGGAGAACGAAAATGACGTAAATATTCGTCCAATGATACAAAACACCTATTGGATGCACAAGATTGGTTAAAAACCCTAATTGGACAAGATTAAGTGTAGGGAGGACGAAAATGACCTAAATGTTCATCCAATGACACAAAACACCTATTGGATGCACAAGATTGGTTAAAAACCCTAATTGGACAAGATTAAGTGTAGGGAGCACGAAAATGACCTAAATGTTCATCCAATGACACAAAACACCTATTGGATGCACAAGATTGGTTAAAAACCCTAATTGGACAAGATTAAGTGTAGGGAGGACGAAAATGACCTAAATGTTCATCCAATGACACAAAACACCTATTGGATGCACAAAATTGGTTAAAAACCCTAATTGGATAAGAATTAGCCTAAGGAGGACGAAAATGACCTAAATGTTCATCCAATGACACAAAACACCTATTGGATGCACAAGATTGGTTAAAAACCCTAATTGGACAAGAATTATCATAAGGAGGACGAAAATGACCTAATTGTTCATCCAATGACACAAAAACACCTATCGGATGCACAAGATTGGTTAGAAACCCTAATTGAACAAGATTAAGTGTAGGGAGGACGAAAATAACCTAAATGTTCATCCAATGACACAAAACACCTATTGGATGCACAAGATTGGTTAAAAACCCTAATTGGATAAGAATTATCATAGGGAGGAGAAAATGACCTAATTGTTCATCCAATGACACAAAAACACCAATTGGATGCACAAGATTGGTTAGAAACCCTAATTGGAAAAGATAAAGTGTAGGGAGGACGAAAATGACCTAAAATGTTCATCCAATGACACAAAACACCTACTGGATGCACAAGATTGGTTAAAAACCCTAATTGGACAAGATTAAGTGTAGGGAGGACGAAAATGACCTAAATGTTCATCCAATGACACAAAACACCTATTGGATGCACAAGATTGGTTAAAAACCCTAATTGGACAAGAATTATAATTGGGAGGACGAAAATGACCTAATTGGTCATCCAATGACACAAAAACACCATTTGGATGCACAAGAATTGTTAGAAACCCTAATTGGACAAGATAAAGTGTAGGGAGGACGAAAATGACCTAAATGTTCATCCAATGACCCAAAACACCTATTGGATGCATAAGATTGGTTAAAAACCCAAATTGGACAAGATTAAGTGTAGGGAGAACGAAAATGACGTAAATATTCGTCCAATGATACAAAACACCTGTTGGATGCACAAGATTGGTTAAAAACCCTAATTGGACAAGAATTATCCTAGGGAGGACGAAAATGATCTAATTGTTCATCCAATTACACAAAAACACCAATTGGATACACAAGATTGGTTAAAAACCCTAATTAGACAAGATTAAGTGTAGGGATGACGAAAATGACCTAAATATTCATCCAATGATACAAAACACCTATTGGATGCACAAGATTGGTTAAAAACCCTAATTGGACAAGATAAAGTGTAGGGCTGACGAAAATGACCTAAATATTCATCCAATGACACAAAACACCTATTGGATGCACAAGATTGGTTAAAAACCCTAATTGGACAAGATTAAGTGTAGGGAGGACGAAAATGATCTAAATGTTCATCCAATGACACAAAACACCTATTGGATGCACAAGATTGGTTAAAAACCCTAATTGGACAAGAATTATCCTAGGGAGGACGAAAATGACCTAATTGTTCATCCAATGACACAAACACACCTATTGGATGCACAAGATTGGTTAGAAACCCTAATTGGACAAGGTTAAGTTTAGCGAGGACGAAAATGACGTAAATATTCGTCCAATGATACAAAACACCTATTGGATGCACAAGATTGGTTAGAAACCCTAATTGGACAAGATAAAGTGTAGGGAGGACGAAAATGACCTAAATGTTCATCCAATGACACAAAACACCTATTGGATCCACAAGATTGGTTAAAAACCCTAATTGGACAAGAATTATCATAGGGATGACGAAAATGACCTAATTGTTCATCCAATGACACAAAAACACCAATTGGATGCACAAGAATTGTTAGAAACCCTAATTGGACAAGATAAAGTGTAGGGAGGACGAAAATGACCTAAATGATCATCCAATGACACAAAACACCTATTGGATGCACAAGATTGGTTAAAAACCCTAATTGGACAAGAATTAGCATAGGGAGGACGAAAATGACCTAATTGTTCATCCAATGACACAAACACACCTATTGGATGCACAAGATTGGATAGAAACCCTAATTGGACAAGGTTAAGTTTAGGGAGGACGAAAATGACGTAAATATTCGTCCAATGATACAAAACACCTATTGGATGCACAAGATTGGTTAAAAACCCTAATTGGACAAGAATTATCCTAGGGAGGACGAAAATGACCTAGTTGTTCATCCAATTACACAAAAACACCAACTGGATGCACAAGATTGGTTAGAAACCGTAATTTGACAAGATAAAGTGTCGGGAGGACGAAAATGACCTAAATGATCATCCAATGACACAAAACACCTATTGGATGCACAAGATTGGTTAAAAACCCTAATTGGACAAGAATTATCCTAGGGAGGACGAAAATGACCTAATTGTTCATCCAATGACACAAACACACCTATTGGATGCACAAGATTGGTTAGAAACCCTAATTGGACAAGGTTAAGTTTAGGGAGAAAGAAAATGACGTAAATATTCGTTCAATGATACAAAACACCTATTGGATGCACAAGATTGGTTAGAAACCCTAATTGGACAAGATAAAGTGTAGGGAGGACGAAAATGACCTAAATGTTCATCCAATGACACAAAAACACCAATTGGATGCAGAAGAATTGTTAGAAACCCTAATTGGACAAGATAAAGTGTTGGGAGGACGAAAATGACGTAAATATTCGTCCAATGATACAAAACACCTATTGGATGCACAAGATTGGTTAAAAACCCTAATTGGATAAGAATTATCCTAGGGAGGACGAAAATGACCTAATTGTTCATCCAATGACACAAACACACCTATTGGATGCACAAGATTGGTTAAAAACCCTAATTAGACAAGATTAAGTGTAGGGATGACGAAAATGACCTAAATATTCATCCAATGACACAAAACACCTATTGGATGCACAAGATTGGTTAAAAACCCTAATTGGACAAGATTAAGTATAGGGAGGACGAAAATGACCTAAATGTTCATCCAATGACACAAAACACTTATTGGATGCACAAGATTGGTTAAAAACCCTAATTAGACAAGATTAAGTGTAGGGATGACGAAAATGACCTAAATATTCGTCCAATGATACAAAACACCTATTGGATGCACAAGATTGGTTAAAAACCCTAATTGGACAAGATAAAGTGTAGGGAGGACGAAAATGACCTAAATGTTCATCCAATGACACAAAACACTTATTGGATGCACAAAATTGGTTAAAAACCCTAATTAGACAAGATTAAGTGTAGGGAGGACGAAAATGACCTAATTGTTCAGCCAATGACACAAACACACCTATTGGATGCACAAGATTGGTTAGAAACCCTAATTGGACAAGATTAAGTGTAGCGAGGACGAAAATGTGCTAAATGTTCGTTCAATGATACAAAACACCTATTGGATGCACAAGATTGGTTAGAAACCCTAATTGGACAAGATAAAGTGTAGGGAGGACGAAAATGACCTAAATGTTCATCCAATGACACAAAACACTTATTGGATGCACAAAATTGGTTAAAAACCCTAATTGGACAAGATTAAGTGTAGGGAGGACGAAAATGACCTAAATGTTCATCCAATGACACAAAACACCTATTGGATGCACAAGATTGGTTAAAAAACCTAATTGGACAAGTTTAAGTGTTGGGAGGACGGAAATGACCTAAATGTTCATCCAACGACACAAACACAACTATTGGATGCACAAGATTGGTTAAAAACCCTAATTGGATAAGAATTAGCCTAAGGAGGACGAAAAAGACCTAAGTGTTAATCCAATGACACAAAACTCCTATTGGATGCACAAGATTGGTTACAAAGCCTAATTGGACAAGGTAAAGTGTAGGGAGGACGAAAATGACCTAAATGTTCATCCAATGACACAAAACACCTATTGGATGCACAAGATTGGTTAAAAACCCTAATTAGACAAGATTAAGTGTAGGGACTACGAAAATGACCTAAATATTCATCCAATGACACAAAACACCTATTGGATGCACAAGATTGGTTAAAAACCCTAATTGGACAAGATTAAGTGTAGGGAGGACGAAAATGACCTAAATGTTCATCCAATGACACAAAACACCTATTGGATGCACAAGATTGGTTAAAAACCCTAATTGGACAAGATTAAGTGTAGGGAGGACAAAAATGACCTAAATGTTCATCCAATGACACAAAACACCTATTGGATGCACTAGATTGGTTAAAAACCCTAATTGGACAAGAATTATCCTAGGGAGGACGAAAATGACCTAATTGCTCATCCAATGACACAAAAACACCAACTGGATGAACAAGATTGGTTAGAAACCCTAATTGGACAAGATAAAATGTAGGGAGGACGAAAATGACCTAAATGTTCATCTAATGACCCAAAACACCTATTGGATGCACAAGATTGGTTAAAAACCCAAATTGGACAAGATTAAGTGTAGGGACGACGAAAATGACCTAAATGTTCATCCAATGACACAAAACACCTATTGGATGCACAAGATTGGTCAAAAACCCTAATTGGACAAGATTAAGTGTAGGGAGGACGAAAATGACCTAAATATTCATCCCATGACACAAAACACCTATTGGATGCACAAGATTGGTTAAAAAACCTAATTGGACAAGATTAATTGTTGGGAGGACGGAAATGACCTAAATGTTCATCCAACGACACAAACACAACTATTGGATGCACAAGATTGGTTAAAAACCCTAATTGGATAAGAATTAGCCTAGGGAGGACGAAAAAGACCTAAGTGTCAATCCAATGACACAAAACTCCTATTGGATGCACAAGATTGGTTAGAAACCCTAATTGGACAAGATTAAGTGTAGGGAGGACGAAAATGACCTAAATGTTCATCCAATGACACAAAACACCTATTGGTTGCACAAGATTGGTTAAAAACCCTAATTGGACAAGAATTATAATAGGGAGGATGAAAATGACCTAATTGTTCATCCAATGACACAAAAACACCAATTGGATGCACAAGAATTGTTAGAAACCCTAATTGGACAAGATAAAGTGTAGGGAGGACGAAAATGACCTAAATGTTCATCCAATGACCCAAAACACCTATTGCATGGATAAGATTGGTTAAAAACCCAAATTGGACAAGATTAAGTGTAGGGAGAACGAAAATGACGTAAATATTCGTCCAATGATACAAAACACCTATTGGATGCACAAGATTGGTTAAAAACCCTAATTGGACAAGAATTATCCTAGGGAGGACGAAAATGACCTAATTGTTCATCCAATGACACAAACACACCTATGGGATGCACAAGATTGGTTAGAAACCCTAATTGGACAAGATTAAGTGTAGCGAGGACGAAAATGTGCTAAATGTTCGTTCAATGATACAAAACACCTATTGGATGCACAAGATTGGTTAGAAACCCTAATTGGACAAGATAAAGTGTAGGGAGAACGAAAATGACCTAAATGTTCATCCAATGACACAAAACACTTATTGGATGCACAAGATTGGTTAAAAACCCTAATTGGACAAGATTAAGTGTAGGGAGGACGAAAATGACCTAAATGTTCATCCAATGACACAAAACACCTATTGGATCCACTAGATTGGTTAAAAACACTAATTGGACAAGAATTATCCTAGGGAGGACGAAAATGACCTAAATGCTCATCCAATGACACAAAAACACCAACTGGATGAACAAGATTGGTTAGAAACCCTAATTGGACAAGATAAAATGTAGGGAGGACGAAAATGACCTAAATGTTCATCTAATGACCCAAAACACCTATTGGATGCACAAGATTGGTTAAAAACCGAAATTGGACAAGATTAAGTGTAGGGACGACGAAAATGACCTAAATGTTCATCCAATGACACAAAACACTTATTGGATGCACAAGATTGGTCAAAAACCCTAAGTGGACAAGATTAAGTGTAGGGAGGACGAAAATGACCTAAATATTCATCCAATGACACAAAACACCTATTGGTTGCACAAGATTGGTTAAAAAACCTAATTGGACAAGATTAAGTGTTGGGAGGACGAAAATGACCTAAATGTTCATCCAACGACACAAACACAACTATTGGATGCACAAGATTGGATAGAAACCCTATTTGGACAAGGTTAAGTTTAGGGAGGACGAAAATGACGTAAATATTCCTCCAATGATACAAAACACCTATTGGATGCACAAGATTGGTTAAAAACCCTAATTGGACAAGAATTATCCTAGGGAGGACGAAAATGATCTAATTGTTCATCCAATTACACAAAAACACCAATTGGATGCACAAGATTGGTTAAAAACCCTAATTAGACAAGATTAAGTGTAGGGATGACGAAAATGACCTAAATATTCATCCAATGACACAAAACACCTATTGGATGCACAAGATTGGTTAAAAACCCTAATTGGATAAGAATTAGCCTAGGGAGGACGAAAATGACCTAAATGTTCAGCCAATGACACAAAACACCTATTGGATGCACAAGATTGGATAGAAACCCTATTTGGACAAGGTTAAGTTTAGGGAGGACGAAAATGACGTAAATATTCCTCCAATGATACAAAACACCTATTGGATGCACAAGATTGGTTAAAAACCCTAATTGGACAAGAATTATCCTAGGGAGGACGAAAATGATCTAATTGTTCATCCAATTACACAAAAACACCAATTGGATGCACAAGATTGGTTAAAAACCCTAATTAGACAAGACTAAGTGTCGGGAGGACGAAAATGACCTAAATGATCATCCAATGACACAAAACACCTATTGGATGCACAAGATTGGTTAAAAACCCTAATTGGACAAGAATTAGCCTAGGGAGGACGAAAATGGCCTAATTGTTCATCCAATGACACAAACACACCTATTGGATGCACAAGATTGGATAGAAACCCTAATTGGACAAGGTTAAGTTTAGAGAGGACGAAAATGACGTAAATATTCGTCCAATGATACAAAACACCTATTGGATGCACAAGATTGGTTAAAAACCCTAATTGGACAAGAATTATCCTAGGGAGGACGAAAATGATCTAATTGTTCATCCAATTACACAAAAACACCAATTGGATACACAAGATTAGTTAAAAACCCTAATTAGACAAGATTAAGTGTAGGGATGACGAAAATGACCTAAATATTCATCCAATGACACAAAACACCTACTGGATGCACAAGATTGGTTAAAAACCCTAATTGGACAAGATTAAGTGTAGGGAGGACGAAAATGACCTAAATGTTCATCCAATGACACAAAACACCTATTGGATGCACAAGATTGGTTAAAAACCCTAATTGGACAAGAATTATCCTAGGGAGGACGAAAACGACATAATTGTTCATCCAATGACACAAACACACCTATTGGATGCACTAGATTGGTTAAAAACCCTAATTGGACAAGAATTATCCTAGGGAGGACGAAAATGACCTAATTGCTCATCCAATGACACAAAAACACCAACTGGATGAACAAGATTGGTTAGAAACCCTAATTGGACAAGATAAAATGTAGGGAGGACGAAAATGACCTAAATGTTCATCTAATGACCCAAAACACCTATTGGATGCACAAGATTGGTTAAAAACCGAAATTGGACAAGATTAAGTGTAGGGACGACGAAAATGACCTAAATGTTCATCCAATGACACAAAACACCTATTGGATGCACAAGATTGGTCAAAAACCCTAATTGGACAAGATTAAGTGTAGGGAGGACCAAAATGACCTAAATATTCATCCAATGACACAAAACACCTATTGGATGCACAAGATTGGTTAAAAAACCTAATTGGAGAAGATTAAGTGTTGGGAGGACGGAAATGACCTAAATGTTCATCCAACGACACAAACACAACTATTGGATGCACAAGATTGGTTAAAAACCCTAATTGGATAAGAATTAGCCTAGGGAGGACGAAAAAGACCTAAGTGTCAATCCAATGACACAAAACTCCTATTGGATGCACAAGATTGGTTAGAAACCCTAATTGGACAAGATTAAGTGTAGGGAGGACGAAAATGACCTAAATGTTCATCCAATGACACAAAACACCTATTGGATGCACAAGATTGGTTAAAAACCCTAATTCGACAAGAATTAGCCTAGGGAAGACGAAAATGACCTAATTGTTCATCCAATGACACAAACACACCTATTGGATGCACAAGATTGGTTAAAAACCCTAATTGGATAAGAATTAGCCTAGGGAGGACGAAAATGACCTAAATGTTCATCCAATGACACAAAACACCTATTGGATGCACAAGATTGGTTAAAAACCCTAATTGGACAAGATTAAGTGTAGGGAGGACGAAAATGACCAAAATGTTCATCCAATGACACAAAACACCTATTGGATGCACAAGATTGGTTAAAAACCCTAATTGGACAAGAATTATCATAGGGTGGACGAAAATGACCTAATTGTTCATCCAATGACACAAAAACACCAATTGGATGCACAAGAATTGTTAGAAACCCTAATTGGACAAGATAAAGTGTAGGGAGGACGAAAATGACCTAAATGTTCATCCAATGACCCAAAACACCTATTGGATGCATAAGATTGGTTAAAAACCCAAATTGGACAAGATTAAGTGTAGGGAGAACGAAAATGACGTAAATATTCGTCCAATGATACAAAACACCTGTTGGATGCACAAGATTGGTTAAAAACCCTAATTGGACAAGAATTATCCTAGGGAGGACGAAAATGATCTAATTGTTCATCCAATTACACAAAAACACCAATTGGATACACAAGATTGGTTAAAAACCCTAATTAGACAAGATTAAGTGTAGGGATGACGAAAATGACCTAAATGTTCATCCAATGACACAAAACACCTATTGGATGCACAAGATTGGTTAAAAACCCTAATTGGACAAGAATTATCCTAGGGAGGACGAAAATGACCTAATTGTTCATCCAATGACACAAACACACCTATTGGATGCACAAGATTGGTTAGAAACCCTAATTGGACAATGTTAAGTTTAGGGAGGACGAAAATGACGTAAATATTCGTCCAATGATACAAAACACCTATTGGATGCACAAGATTGGTTAGAAACCCTAATTGGACAAGATAAAGTGTAGGGAGGACGAAAATGACCTAAATGTTCATCCAATGACACAAAACACCTATTGGATCCACAAGATTGGTTAAAAACCCTAATTGGACAAGAATTATCATAGGGATGACGAAAATGACCTAATTGTTCATCCAATGACACAAAAACACCAATTGGATGCACAAGAATTGTTAGAAACCCTAATTGGACAAGATAAAGTGTAGGGAGGACGAAAATGACCTAAATGATCATCCAATGACACAAAACACCTATTGGATGCACAAGATTGGTTAAAAACCCTAATTGGACAAGAATTAGCATAGGGAGGACGAAAATGACCTAATTGTTCATCCAATGACACAAACACACCTATTGGATGCACAAGATTGGATAGAAACCCTAATTGGACAAGGTTAAGTTTAGGGAGGACGAAAATGACGTAAATATTCGTCCAATGATACAAAACACCTATTGGATGCACAAGATTGGTTAAAAACCCTAATTGGACAAGAATTATCCTAGGGAGGACGAAAATGACCTAGTTGTTCATCCAATTACACAAAAACACCAACTGGATGCACAAGATTGGTTAGAAACCGTAATTTGACAAGATAAAGTGTCGGGAGGACGAAAATGACCTAAATGATCATCCAATGACACAAAACACCTATTGGATGCACAAGATTGGTGAAAAACCCTAATTGGACAAGAATTAGCCTAGGGAGGACGAAAATGACCTAATTGTTCATCCAATGACACAAACACACCTATTGGATGCACAAGATTGGATAGAAACCCTAATTGGACAAGGTTAAGTTTAGGGAGGACGAAAATGACGTAAATATTAGTCCAATGATACAAAACACCTATTGGATGCACAAGATTGGTTAAAAACCCTAATTGGACAAGAATTATCCTAGGGAGGACGAAAATGATCTAATTGTTCATCCAATTACACAAAAACACCAGTTGGATGCACAAGATTGGTTAAAAACCCTAATTAGACAAGATTAAGTGTAGTGATGACGAAAATGACCTAAATATTCATCCAATGACACAAAACACCTATTGGATGCACAAGATTGGTTAAAAACCCTAATTGGACAAGATTAAGTGTAGGGAGGACGAAAATGACCTAAATGTTCATCCAATGACACAAAACACCTATTGGATGCACAAGATTGGCTAAAAACCCTAATTGGACAAGAATTATCCTAGGGAGAACGAAAATGACCTAATTGTTCATCCAATGACACAAACACACCTATTGGATGCACAAGATTGGTTAGAAACCCTAATTGGACAAGGTTAAGTTTAGGGAGGACGAAAATGACGTAAATATTCGTCCAATGATACAAAACACCTATTGGATGCACAAGATTGGTTAAAAACCCTAATTCGACAAGAATTAGCCTAGGGAAGACGAAAATGACCTAAATGTTCATCCAATGACACAAAACACCTATTGGATGCACAAGATTGGTTAAAAACCCTAATTGGACAAGAATTAGCCTAGGGAGGACGAAAATGACCTAATTGTTCATCCAATGACACAAAAACACCTATCGGATGCACAAGATTGGTTAAAAACCCTAATTGGACAAGAATTATCATAGGGAGGACGAAAATGACCTAATTGTTCATCCAATGACACAAAAACACCAATTGGATGCAGAAGAATTGTTAGAAACCCTAATTGGACAAGATAAAGTGTAGGGAGGACGAAAATGACCTAAATGTTCATCCAATGACCCAAAACACCTATTGGATGCATAAAATTGGTTAAAAACCCAAATTGGACAAGATTAAGTGTAGGGAGAACGAAAATGACGTAAATATTCGTCCAATGATACAAAACACCTATTGGATGCACAAGATTGGTTAAAAACCCTAATTGGACAAGAATTATCCTAGGGAGGACGAAAATGATCTAATTGTTCATCCAATTACACAAAAACACCAATTGGATACACAAGATTGGTTAAAAACCCTAATTAGACAAGATTAAGTGTAGGGATGACGAAAATGACCTAAATATTCATCCAATGACATAAAACACCTATTGGATGCACAAGATTGGTTAAAAACCCTAATTGGACAAGATTAAGTGTAGGGAGGACGAAAATTACCTAAATGTTCATCCAATGACACAAAACACGTATTGGATGCACAAGATTGGTTAACGACCCTAATTGGACAAGAATTATCCTAGGGAGGACGAAAATGACCTAATTGTTCATCCAATGACACAAACACACCTATTGGATGCACAAGATTGGTTAAAAACCCTAATTGGACAAGAATTATCCTAGGGAGAACGAAAATGACCTAATTGTTCATCCAATGACACAAACACACCTATTGGATGCACAAGATTGGTTAGAAACCCTAATTGGACAAGGTTAAGTTTAGGGAGGACGAAAATGTCGTAAATATTCGTCCAATGATACAAAACACCTATTGGATGCACAAGATTGGTTAAAAACCCTAATTCGACAAGAATTAGCCTAGGGAAGACGAAAATGACCTAATTGTTCATCCAATGACACAAACACACCTATTGGATGCACAAGATTGGTTAAAAACCCTAATTGGATAAGAATTAGCCTAGGGAGGACGAAAATGACCTAAATGTTCATCGAATGACACAAAACACCTATTGGATGCACAAGATTGGTTAAAAACCCTAATTGGACAAGATTAAGTGTAGGGACGACGAAAATGACCTAATTGTTCATCCAATGACACAAAAACACCAATTGGATGCAGAAGAATTGTTAGAAACCCTAATTGGACAAGATAAAATGTAGGGAGGACGAAAATGACCTAAATGTTCATCCAATGACCCAAAACACCTATTGGATGCATAAGATTGGTTAAAAACCCAAATTGGACAAGATTAAGTGTAGGGAGAACGAAAATGACGTAAATATTCGTCCAATGATACAAAACACCTATTGGATGCACAAGATTGGTTAAAAACCCTAATTGGACAAGATTAAGTGTAGGGAGGACGAAAATGACCTAAATGTGCATCCAATGACACAAAACACCTATTGGATGCACAAGATTGGTTAAAAACCCTAATTGGACAAGAATTATAATAGGGAGGACGAAAATGACCTAATTGTTCATCCAATGACACAAAAACACCAATTGGATGCACAAGAATTGTTAGAAACCCTAATTGGACAAGATAAAGTGTAGGGAGGACGAAAATGACCTAAATGTTCATCCAATGACCCAAAACACCTATTGGATGCATAAGATTGGTTAAAAACCCAAATTGGACAAGATTAAGTGTAGGGAGAACGAAAATGACGTAAATATTCGTCCAATGATACAAAACACCTATTGGATGCACAAGATTAGTTAGAAACCCTAATTGGACAAGATAAAGTGTAGGGAGGAAGAAAATGACCTAAATGTTCATCCAATGACACAAAACACTTATTGGATGCACAAGATTGGTTAAAAACCCTAATTAGACAAGATTAAGTGTAGGGATGACGAAAATGACCTAAATATTCATCCAATGACACAAAACACCTATTGGATGCACAAGATTGGATAGAAACCCTAATTGGACAAGGTTAAGTTTAGGGAGGACGAAAATGACGTAAATATTCGTCCAATGATACAAAACACCTATTGGATGCACAAGATTGGTTAAAAACCCTAATTGGACAAGAATTATCCTAGGGAGGACGAAAATGACCTAATTGTTCATCCAATGACACAAAAACACCAATTGGATGCACAAGAATTGTTAGAAACCCTAATTGGACAAGATAAAGTGTAGGGAGGACGAAAATGACCTAAATGTTCATCCAATGACCCAAAACACCTATTGGATGCATAAGATTGGTTAAAAACCCAAATTGGACAAGATTAAGTGTAGGGATGACGAAAATGACCTAAATATTCATCCAATGACACAAAACACCTATTGGATGCACAAGATTGGTTAAAAACCCTAATTGGACAAGATTAAGTGTAGGGAGGACGAAAATGACCTAAATGTTCATCCAATGACACAAAACACCTATTGGATGCACAAGATTGGTTAAAAACCCTAATTGGACAAGAATTATCATAGGGAGGACGAAAATGATCTAATTGTTCATCCAATGACACAAAAACACCAATTGGATGCACAAGATTGGTTAGAAACCCTAATTGGAAAAGATAAAGTGTAGGGAGGACGAAAATGACCTAAAATGTTCATCCAATGACACAAAACACCTATTGAATGAACAAGATTGGTTAAAAACCCTAATTGGACAAGATTAAGTGTAGGGAGGACAAAAATGACCTAAATGTTCATCCAATGACACAAAACACCTATTGGATGCACAAGATTGGTTAAAAACCCTAATTGGACAAGAATTATCATAGGGAGGACGAAAATGACCTAATTGTTCATCCAATGACACAAAAACACCAATTGGATGCAAAAGATTGGTTAGAAACCCTAATTGGAAAAGATAAAGTGTAGGGAGGACGAAAATGACCTAAAATGTTCATCCAATGACACAAAACACCTATTGGATGCACAAGATTGGTTAAAAACCCTAATTGGACAAGATTATGTTTAGGGAGGACGAAAATGACCTAAATGTTCATCCAATGACACAAAACATCTATTGGATGCACAAGATTGGTTAAAAACCCTAATTGGATAAGAATTAGACTAAGGAGGACGAAAATGACCTAAATGATCATCCAATGACACAAAACACCTATTGGATGCACAAGATTGGTTAAAAACCCTAATTGGACAAGAATTATCATAGGGAGGACGAAAATGACCTAATTGTTCATCCAATGACACAAAAACACCAATTGGATGCACAAGATTGGTTAGAAACCCTAATTGGACAAGATAAAGTGTAGGGAGGACGAAAATGAGCTAAGTGTTTATCCAATGACACAAAACACCTCTTGGATGCACAAGATTGGTTAAAAACCCTAATTGGACAAGAATTAGCCTAGGGAGCACGAAAATGACCTAATTGTTCATCCAATGACACAAAAACACCTATCGAATGCACAAGATTATTTAGAAACCCTAATTGAACAAGATTAAGTGTAGGGAGGACGAAAATAACCTAAATGTTCATCCAATGACACAAAACACCTATTGGATGCACAAGATTGGTTAAAAACCCTAATTGGATAAGAATTAGCCTAAGGAGGACGAAAATGACCTAAATGTTCATCCAATGACACAAAACACCTATTGGATGCACAAGATTGGTTAAAAACCGTAATTGGATAAGATTAAGTTTAGGGAGGACGAAAATGACATAAATATTCATCCAATGACACAACACACCTATTGAATGAAAAAGATTGGTTAAAAACCCTAATTGGACAAGATTAAGTGTAGGGAGGACGAAAATGACCTAAATGTTCATCCAATAACACAAAAACACCTATCGGATGCACAAGATTGGTTAGAAACCCTAATTGAACAAGATTAAGTGTAGGGAGGACGAAAATGACCTAAATGTTCATCCAATGACACAAAACACCTATTGGATGCACAAGATTGGTTAAAAACCCTAATTGGATAAGAATTAGCATAAGGAGGACGAAAATGACCTAAATGTTCATCCAATGACACAAAACACCTATTGGATGCACAAGATTGGTTAAAAACCCTAATTGGACAAGATTAAGTTTAGGGACGACGAAAATGACCTAAATGTTCATCCAATGACACAAAACACCTATTGGATGCACAAGATTGGTTAAAAACCCTAATTGGATAAGAATTAGCCTAAGGAGGACGAAAATGACCTAAATGTTCATCCAATGACACAAAACACCTATTGGATGCACAAGATTGGTTAAAAACCCTAATTGGACAAGAATTATCATAGGGAGGACGAAAATGACCTAATTGTTCATCCAATGACACAAAAACACCAATTGGATGCACTAGATTGGTTAGAAACCCTAATTGGACAAGATAAAGTGTAGGGAGGACGGAAATGACCTAAGTGTTCATCCAATGACACAAAACACCTATTGGATGCACAAGATTGGTTAAAAACCCTAATTGGACAAGAATTAGCCTAGGGAGGACGAAAATGACCTAATTGTTCATCCAATGACACAAAAACACCTGTCGGATGCACAAGATTGGTCAGAAACCCTAATTGAACAAGATAAAGTGTAGGGAGGACGAAAATGACCTAAATGTTCATCCAATGACACAAAACACCTATTGGATGCACAAGATTGCTTAAAAACCCTAATTGGACAAGATTAAGTGTAGGGACGACGAAAATGACATAAATGTTCATCCAATAACACAAAACACCTATTGGATGCACAAGATTGCTTAAAAACCCTAATTGGACAAGATTAAGTTTAGGGAGGACGAAAATGACCTAAATGTTCATCCAATGACACAAAACACCTATTGGATGAACAAGATTGGTTAAAAACCCTAATTGGACAAGATTAAGTTTAGGGAGGACGAAAATGACCTAAATATTTATCCAATGACACAACACACCTATTGAATGAACAAGATTGGTTAAAAACCCTAATTGGACAAGATTAAGTGTAGGGAGGACGAAAATGACCTAAATGTTCATCCAATGACACAAAAACACCTATCGGATGCACAAGATTGGTTAGAAACCCTAATTGAACAAGATTAAGTGTAGGGACGACGAAAATGACCTAAATGTTCATCCAATGACACAAAACACCTATTGGATGCACAAGATTGGTTAAAAACCCTAATTGGACAAGAATTATCATAGGGAGGACGAAAATGACCTAATTGTTCATCCAATGACACAAAAACACCAATTGGATGCAAAAGGTTGATTAGAAACCCTAATTGGACAAGATAAAGTGTAGGGAGGACGAAAATGACCTAAGTGTTCATCCAATGACACAAAACACCTATTGGATGCACAAGATTGGTTAAAAACCCTAATTGGACAAGATTAAGTGTAGGGAGGACGAAAATACGAAAATGACCTAAATGATTTTCCAATGACACAAAACACCTATCGGATGCACAAGATTGGTTAAAAACCCTAATTGGACAAGATTAAGTGTAGGGAGGACGAAAATGACCTAAATGTTCATCCAATGACACAAAACACCTATTGGATGCACAAGATTGGTTAAAAACCCTAATTGGACAAGAATTATCATAGGGAGGACGAAAATGACCTAATTGTTCATCCAATGACACAAAAACACCAATTGGATGCACAAGAATGGTTAGAAACCCTAATTGGACAAGATAAAGTGTAGGGAGGACGAAAATGACCTAAATGATCATCCAATGACACAAAACACCTATTGGATGCACAAGATTGGTTAAAAACCCTAATTGAACAAGAATTAGCCTAGGGAGGACGAAAATGACCTAATTGTTCATTCAATGACACAAACACACCTATTGGATGCACAAGATTGGATAGAAACCCTAATTGGACAAGGTTAAGTTTAGGGAGGACGAAAATGACGTAAATATTCGTCCAATGATACAAAACACCTATTGGATGCACAAGATTAGTTAAAAACCCTAATTGGACAAGATTTAGTGTAGGGATGACGAAAATGACCTAAATATTCATCCAATGACACAAAACACCTATTGGATGCACAAGATTGGTTAAAAACCATAATTGGACAAGATAAAGTGTAGGGAGGACGAAAATAACCTAAATGTTCATCCAATGACACAAAACACTTATTGGATGCACAAGATTGGTTAAAAACCCTAATTAGACAAGATTAAGTGTAGGGATGACGAAAATGACTTAAATATTCATTCAATGACACCAAACACCTATTGGATGCACAAGATTGGTTAAAAACCCTAATTGGACAAGATTAAGTGTAGGGAGGACGAAAATGACCTAAATGTTCATCCAATGACACAAAACACCTATTGGATGCACAAGATTGGTTAAAAACCCTAATTGGACAAGAATTATCCTAGGGAGGACGAAAACGATCTAATTGTTCATCCAATTACACAAAAACACCAATTGGATACACAAGATTGGTTAAAAACCCTAATTAGACAAAGTAGACAAAGTTAAGTGTAGGGATGACGAAAATGACCTAAATATTCATCCAATGACACAAAACACCTATTGGATGCACAAGATTGGTTAAAAACCCTAATTGGACAAGGTTAAGTGTAGGGAGGACGAAAATGACCTAAATGTTCATCCAATGACACAAAACACTTATTGGATGCACAAGATTGGTTAAAAACCCTAATTAGACAAGATTAAGTGTAGGGATGACGAAAATGACCTAAATATTCATCCAATGACACAAAACTCCTATTGGATGCACAAGATTGGTTAGAAACCCTAATTGGACAAGATAAAGTGTAGGGAGGACGAAAATGACCTAAATGTTCATCCAATGACAAAAAACACTTATTGGATGCACAAGATTGGTTAAAAACCCTAATTAGACAAGATTGAGTGTAGGGATGACGAAAATGACCTAAATATTCATCCAATGACACAAAACACCTATTGGATGCACAAGATTGGTTAAAAACCCTAATTGGACAAGATTAAGTGTAGGGAGGACGAAAATGACCTAAATGTTCATCCAATGACACAAAACACCTATTGGATGCACAAGATTGGTTAAAAACCCTAATTGGACAAGAATTATCATAGGGAGGACGAAAATGACCTAATTGTTCATCCAATGATACAAAAACACCAATTGGATGCACAAGAATTGTTAGAAACCCTAATTGGACAATATAAAGTGTAGGGAGGACGAAAATGACCTAAATGATCATCCAATGACACAAAACACCTATTGGATGAACAAGATTGGTTAAAAACCCTAATTGGACAAGATAAAGTGTAGGGAGGACGAAAATGACCAAAATGTTCATCTAATGACACAAAACACTTATTGGATGCACAAGATTGGTTAAAAACCCTAATTAGACAAGATTAAGTGTAGGGATGACGAAAATGACCTAAATATTCATCCAATGACACAAAACACCTATTGGATGCACAAGATTGGTTAAAAACCCTAATTGGACAAGATTAAGTGTAGGGAGGACGAAAATGACCTAAATGTTCATCCAATGACACAAAACACCTATTGGATGCACAAGATTGGTTAAAAACCCTAATTGGACAAGAATTATAATTGGGAGGACGAAAATGACCTAATTGGTCATCCAATGACACAAAAACACCATTTGGATGCACAAGAATTGTTAGAAACCCTAATTGGACAAGATAAAGTGTAGGGAGGACGAAAATGACCTAAATGTTCATCCAATTACCCAAAACACCTATTGGATGCATAAGATTGGTTAAAAACCCAAATTGGACAAGATTAAGTGTAGGGAGAACGAAAATGACGTAAATATTCGTCCAATGATACAAAACACCTATTGGATGCACAAGATTGGTTAAAAACCCTAATTGGACAAGATTAAGTGTAAGGAGGACGAAAATGACCTAATTGTTCATCCAATGACACAAACACACCTATGGGATGCACAAGATTGGTTAGAAACCCTAATTGGACAAGATTAAGTGTAGCGAGGACGAAAATGTGCTAAATGTTCGTTCAATGATACAAAACACCTATTGGATGCACAAGATTGGTTAGAAACCCTAATTGGACAAGATAAAGTGTAGGGAGAACGAAAATGACCTAAATGTTCATCCAATGACACAAAACACTTATTGGATGCACAAGATTGGTTAAAAACCCTAATTGGACAAGATTAAGTGTAGGGAGAACGAAAATGACGTAAATATTCGTCCAATGATACAAAACACCTATTGGATGCACAAGATTGGTTAAAAACCCTAATTGGACAAGAATTATCCTAGGGAGGACGAAAATGACCTAATTGTTCATCCAATGACACAAACACACCTATGGGATGCACAAGATTGGTTAGAAACCCTAATTGGACAAGATTAAGTGTAGCGAGGACGAAAATGTGCTAAATGTTCGTTCAATGATACAAAACACCTATTGGATGCACAAGATTGGTTAGAAACCCTAATTGGACAAGATAAAGTGTAGGGAGGACGAAAATGACCTAAATGTTCATCCAATGACCCAAAACACCTATTGGATGCATAAGATTGATTAAAAACCCAAATTGGACAAGATTAAGTGTAGGGAGAACGAAAATGACGTAAATATTCGTCCAATGATACAAAACACCTATTGGATGCACAAGATTGGTTAAAAACCCTAATTGGACAAGAATTATCCTAGGGAGGACGAAAATGACCTAATTGTTCATCCAATGACACAAACACACCTATTGGATGCACAAGATTGGTTAGAAACCCTAATTGGACAAGGTTAAGTTTAGGGAGGACGAAAATGACGTAAATATACGTCCAATGATACAAAACACCTATTGGATTCACAAGATTGGTTAGAAACCCTAATTGGACAAGATAAAGTGTAGGGAGGACGAAAATGACCTAAATGTTCATCCAATGACACAAAACACTTATTGGATGCACAAGATTGGTTAAAAACCCTAATTAGACAAGATTAAGTGTAGGGATGACGAAAATGACCTAAATATTCATCCAATGACACAAAACACCTATTGGATGCACAAGATTGGTTAAAAACCCTAATTGGACAAGAATAAGTGTAGGGAGGACGAAAATGACCTAAATGTTCATCCAATGACACAAAACACCTATTGGATGCACAAGATTGGTTAAAAACCCTAATTGGACAAGAATTATCATAGGGAGGACGAAAATGACCTAATTGTTCATCCAATGACACAAAAACACCAATTGGATGCACAAGAATTGTTAGAAACCCTAATTGGACAAGATAAAGTGTAGGGAGGACGAAAATGGCCTAAATGATCATGCAATGACACAAAACACCTATTGGATGCACAAGATTGGTTAAAAACCCTAATTGGACAAGAATTAGCCTAGGGAGGACGAAAATGACCTAATTGTTCATTCAATGACACAAACACACCTATTGGATGCACAAGATTGGATAGAAACCCTAATTGGACAAGGTTAAGTTTAGGGAGGACGAAAATGACGTAAATATTCGTCCAATGATACAAAACACCTATTGGATGCACAAGATTGGTTAAAAACCCTAATTGGACAAGATTAAGTGTAGGGATGACGAAAATGACCTAAATATTCATCCAATGACACAAAACACCTATTGGATGCACAAGATTGGTTAAAAACCATAATTGGACAAGATAAAGTGGAGGGAGGACGAAAATGACCTAAATGTTCATCCAATGACACAAAACACTTATTGGATGCACAAGATTGGTTAAAAACCCTAATTAGACAAGATTAAGTGTAGGGATGACGAAAATGACCTAAATATTCATTCAATGACACAAAAGACCTATTGGATGCACAAGATTGGTTAAAAACCCTAATTGGACAAGATTAAGTGTAGGGAGGACGAAAATGACCTAAATGTTCATCCAATGACACAAAACACCTATTGGATGCACAAGATTGGTTAAAAACCCTAATTGGACAAGAATTATCATAGGGAGGACGAAAATGACCTAATTGTTCATCCAATGACACAAAAACACCTATCGGATGCACAAGATTGGTTAGAAATCCTAATTGAACAAGATTAAGTGTAGGGAGGACGAAAATAACCTAAATGTTCATCCAATAACACAAAACACCTATTGGATGCACAAGATTGGTTAAAAACCCTAATTGGACAAGATTAAGTTTAGGGAGGACGAAAATGACCTAAATGTTCATCCAATGACACAAAACATCTATTGGATGCACAAGATTGGTTAAAAACCCTAATTGGACAAGAATTAGACTAAGGAGGACGAAAATGACCTAAATGTTCATCCAATGACACAAAACACCTATTGGATGCACAAGATTGGTTAAAAACCCTAATTGGACAAGAATTATCATAGGGAGGACGAAAATGACCTAATTGTTCATCCAATGACACAAAAAAACCAATTGGATGCACAAGATTGGTTAGAAACCGTAATTGGACAAGATAAAGTGTGGGGAGGACGAAAATGACCTAAGTGTTCATCCAATGACACAAAACACCTATTGGATGCACAAGATTTGTTAAAAACCCTAATTGGACAAGAATTAGCCTAGGGAGGACGAAAATGACCTAATTGTTCATCCAATGACACAAAAACACCTATCGGATGCACAAGATTGGTTAGAAACCCTAATTGGACAAGATTAAGTGTAGGGAGGACGAAAATGACCTAAATGTTCATCCAATGACACAAAACACCTATTGGATGCACAAGATTGGTTAAAAACCCTAATTGGACAAGAATTATAATAGGGAGGACGAAAATGATCTAATTGTTCATCCAATGACACAAAAACACCAATTGGATGCACAAGAATTGTTAGAAACCCTAATTGGACAAGATAAAGTGTAGGGAGGACGAAAATGACCTAAATGTTCATCCAATGACCCAAAACACCTATTGGATGCATAAGATTGGTTAAAAACCCAAATTGGACAAGATTAAGTGTAGGGAGAACGAAAATGACGTAAATATTCGTCCAATGATACAAAACACCTATTGGATGCACAAGATTAGTTAGAAACCCTAATTGGACAAGATAAAGTGTAGGGAGGACGAAAATGACCTAAATGTTCATCCATTGACACAAAACACTTATTGGATGCACAAGATTGGTTAAAAACCCTAATTAGACAAGATTAAGTGTAGGGAGGACGAAAATGACCTAAATATTCATCCAATGACACAAAACACCTTTTGGATGCACAAGATTGGTTAAAAAACCTAATCGGACAAGATTAAGTGTTGGGAGGACGGAAATGACCTAAATGTTCATCCAACGACACAAACACAACTATTGGATGCACAAGATTGGTTAAAAACCCTAATTGGATAAGAATTAGCCTAGGGAGGACGAAAAAGACCTAAGCGTCAATCCAATGACACAAAACTCCTATTGGATGCACAAGATTGGTTAGAAACCCTAATTGGACAAGATAAAGTGTAGGGAGGACGAAAATGACCTAAATGTTCATCCAATGACACAAAACACTTATTGGATGCACAAGATTGGTTAAAAACCCTAATTAGACAAGATTAAGTGTAGGGATGACGAAAATGACCTAAATATTCATCCAATGACACAAAACACCTATTGGATGCACAAGATTGGTTAAAAACCCTAATTGGACAAGATTAAGTGTTGGGAGGACGAAAATGACCTAAATGTTCATCCAACGACACAAACACAACTATTGGATGCACAAGATTGGTTAAAAACCCTAATTGGATAAGAATTAGCCTAGGGAGGACGAAAAAGACGTAAGTGTCAATCCAATGACACAAAACTCCTATTGGATGCACAAGATTGGTTAGAAACCCTAATTGGACAAGATAAAGTGTAGGGAGGACGAAAATGACCTAAATGTTCATCCAATGACACAAAACACTTATTGGATGCACAAGATTGGTTAAAAACCCTAATTAGACAAGATTAAGTGTAGGGATGACGAAAATGACCTAAATATTCATCCAATGACACAAAACACCTATTGGATGCACAAGATTGGTTAAAAACCCTAATTGGACAAGATTAAGTGTAGGGAGGACGAAAATGACCTAAATGTGCATCCAATGACACAAAACACCTATTGGATGCACAAGATTGGTTAAAAACTCTAATTGGACAAGAATTATAATAGGGAGGACGAAAATGACCTAATTGTTCATCCAATGACACAAAAACACCAATTGGATGCACAAGAATTGTTAGAAACCCTAATTGGACAAGATAAAGTGTAGGGAGGACGAAAATGACCTAAATGTTCATCCAATGACCCAAAACACCTATTGGATGCATAAGATTGGTTAAAAACCCAAATTGGACAAGATTAAGTGTAGGGAGAACGAAAATGACGTAAATATTCGTCCAATGACATAAACACAACTATTGGATGCACAAGATTTGTTAGAAACCCTAATTGGACAAGCATAAGCCTAGGGAGGATGAAAATGACCTAAATGTTCATCCAATGACACAAAAACACCTATTGGATGCACAAGATTGGTTAAAAAACCTAATTGGACAAGAATTAGCCTAGGGAGGACGAAAATGACCTAATTGTTCATCCAATGACACAAAAACAGCCATTGGATGCACAAGATTGGTTAGAAACCTTAATTGGACAAGATAAAGTGTAGGGAGGACGAAAATGACCTAAATGTTCATCCAATGACACAAACACAACTATTGGATGGACAAGATTTGTTAGAAACCCTAATTGGACAAGCATAAGCCTAGGGAGGATGAAAATGACCTAAATGTTCATCCAATGACCCAAGACACCTATTGGATGCACACGATTGGTTAAAAAACCTAATTGGACAAGAATTAGCCTAGGGAGGACGAAAATGACCTAATTGTTCATCCAATGACACAAAAACAGCCATTGGATGCACAAGATTGGTTAAAAACCCTAATTGGACAAGATTAAGTGTAAGGAGGACGAAAATGACCTAAATGTTCATCCAATGACACAAAACACCTATTCGATGCACAAGATTGTTTAAAAACCCTAATTGGACAAGATTAAGTGTAGGGAGGGTGAAAATGACCTAAATGTTCATCCAATAACACAAAACACCTATTGGATGCACAAGATTGGTTAAAAACCCTAATAGGATAAGAATTAGCCTAGCGAGGACGAAAATGTCCTAAGTGTTCATGCAATGACACAAAACACCTATTGGATGCACAAGATTTGTTAAAAACCCTAATTGGACAAGATTAAGTGTAGGGAGGACGAAAATGACCTAAATGTTCATCCAATGACACAAAACACCTATTGGATGCACAAGATTGGTTAAAAACCCTTATTGGACAAGATTAAGTGTAGGGAGGACGAAAATGACCTAAATGTTCATCCAATGACAGAAACACAACTATTGGATGCACAAGATTGGTTAGAAACCCTAATTGGACAAGATAAAGTGTAGGGAGGACGAAAATGACCTAAATGTTCATCCAATGACACAAAACACCTATTGGATGCACTAGATTGGTTAAAAACCCTAATTGGACAAGAATTATCCTAGGGAGGACGAAAATGACCTAATTGCTCATCCAATGTCACAAAAACACCAACTGGATGAACAAGATTGGTTAGAAACCCTAATTGGACAAGATAAAATGTAGGGAGGACGAAAATGACCTAAATGTTCATCTAATGACCCAAAACACCTATTGGATGCACAAGATTGGTTAAAAACCCAATTTGGACAAGATTAAGTGTAGGGACGACGAAAATGACCTAAATGTTCATCCAATGACACAAAACACCTATTGGATGCACAAGATTGGTCAAAAACCCTAATTGGACAAGATTAAGTGTAGGGAGGACGAAAATGACCTAAATATTCATCCAATGACACAAAACACCTATTGGTTGCACAAGATTGGTTAAAAAACCTAATTGGACAAGATTAAGTGTTGGGAGGACGAAAATGACCTAAATGTTCATCCAACGACACAAACACAACTATTGGATGCACAAGATTGGTTAAAAACCCTAATTGGATAAGAATTAGCCTAGGGAGGACGAAAAAGACGTAAGTGTCAATCCAATGACACAAAACTCCTATTGGATGCACAAGATTGGTTAGAAACCCTAATTGGACAAGATAAAGTGTAGGGAGGACGAAAATGACCTAAATGTTCATCTAATGACACAAAACACTTATTGGATGCACAAGATTGGTTAAAAACCCTAATTAGACAAGATTAAGTGTAGGGATGACGAAAATGACCTAAATATTCATCCAATGACACAAAACACCTATTGGATGCACAAGATTGGTTAAAAACCCTAATTGGACAAGATTAAGTGTAGGGAGGACGAAAATGACCTAAATGTTCATCCAATGACACAAAACACCTATTGGATGCACAAGATTGGTTAAAAACCCTAATTGGACAAGAATTATAATTGGGAGGACGAAAATGACCTAATTGGTCATCCAATGACACAAAAACACCATTTGGATGCACAAGAATTGTTAGAAACCCTAATTGGACAAGATAAAGTGTAGGGAGGACGAAAATGACCTAAATGTTCATCCAATTACCCAAAACACCTATTGGATGCATAAGATTGGTTAAAAACCCAAATTGGACAAGATTAAGTGTAGGGAGAACGAAAATGACGTAAATATTCGTCCAATGATACAAAACACCTATTGGATGCACAAGATTGGTTAAAAACCCTAATTGGACAAGATTAAGTGTAAGGAGGACGAAAATGACCTAATTGTTCATCCAATGACACAAACACACCTATGGGATGCACAAGATTGGTTAGAAACCCTAATTGGACAAGATTAAGTGTAGCGAGGACGAAAATGTGCTAAATGTTCGTTCAATGATACAAAACACCTATTGGATGCACAAGATTGGTTAGAAACCCTAATTGGACAAGATAAAGTGTAGGGAGAACGAAAATGACCTAAATGTTCATCCAATGACACAAAACACTTATTGGATGCACAAGATTGGTTAAAAACCCTAATTGGACAAGATTAAGTGTAGGGAGAACGAAAATGACGTAAATATTCGTCCAATGATACAAAACACCTATTGGATGCACAAGATTGGTTAAAAACCCTAATTGGACAAGAATTATCCTAGGGAGGACGAAAATGACCTAATTGTTCATCCAATGACACAAACACACCTATGGGATGCACAAGATTGGTTAGAAACCCTAATTGGACAAGATTAAGTGTAGCGAGGACGAAAATGTGCTAAATGTTCGTTCAATGATACAAAACACCTATTGGATGCACAAGATTGGTTAGAAACCCTAATTGGACAAGATAAAGTGTAGGGAGGACGAAAATGACCTAAATGTTCATCCAATGACCCAAAACACCTATTGGATGCATAAGATTGATTAAAAACCCAAATTGGACAAGATTAAGTGTAGGGAGAACGAAAATGACGTAAATATTCGTCCAATGATACAAAACACCTATTGGATGCACAAGATTGGTTAAAAACCCTAATTGGACAAGAATTATCCTAGGGAGGACGAAAATGACCTAATTGTTCATCCAATGACACAAACACACCTATTGGATGCACAAGATTGGTTAGAAACCCTAATTGGACAAGGTTAAGTTTAGGGAGGACGAAAATGACGTAAATATACGTCCAATGATACAAAACACCTATTGGATTCACAAGATTGGTTAGAAACCCTAATTGGACAAGATAAAGTGTAGGGAGGACGAAAATGACCTAAATGTTCATCCAATGACACAAAACACTTATTGGATGCACAAGATTGGTTAAAAACCCTAATTAGACAAGATTAAGTGTAGGGATGACGAAAATGACCTAAATATTCATCCAATGATACAAAACACCTATTGGATGCACAAGATTGGTTAAAAACCCTAATTGGACAAGATAAAGTGTAGGGAGGACGAAAATGACCTAAATGTTCATCCAATGACACAAAACACTTATTGGATGCACAAGATTGGTTAAAAACCCTAATTAGACAAGATTAAGTGTAGGGATGACGAAAATGACCTAAATATTCATCCAATGACACAAAACACCTATTGGATGCACAAGATTGGTTAAAAACCCTAATTGGACATGATTAAGTGTAGGGAGGACGAAAATGACCTAAATGTTCATCCAATGACACAAAACACTTATTGGATGCACAACATTGGTTAAAAACCCTAATTAGACAAGATTAAGGGTAGGGATGACGAAAATGACCTAAATATTCGTCCAATGATACAAAACACCTATTGGATGCACAAGATTGGTTAAAAACCCTAATTGGACAAGATAAAGTGTAGGGAGGACGAAAATGACCTAAATGTTCATCCAATGACACAAAACACTTATTGGATGCACAAGATTGGTTAAAAACCCTAATTAGACAAGATTAAGTGTAGGGATGACGAAAATGACCTATATATTCATCCAATGACACAAAACACCTATTGGATGCACAAGATTGGTTAAAAACCCTAATTGGACAAGATAAAGTGTAGGGAGGACGAAAATGACCTAAATGTTCATCCAATGACACAAAACACTTATTGGATGCACAAGATTGGTTAAAAACCCTAATTAGACAAGATTAAGGGTAGGGATGACGAAAATGACCTAAATATTCATCCAATGACACAAAACACCTATTGGATGCACAAGATTGGTTAAAAACCCTAATTGGACAAGATAAAGTGTAGGGAGGACGAAAATGACCTAAATGTTCATCCAATGACACAAAACACGTATTGGATGCACAAGATTGGTTAAAAACCCTAATTAGAAAAGATTAAGTGTAGGGATGACGAAAATGACCTAAATATTCATCCAATGACACAAAACACCTATTGGATGCACAAGATTGGTTAAAAACCCTAATTGGACAAGATTAAGTGTAGGGAGGACGAAAATGACCTAAATGTTCATCCAATGACACAAAACACCTATTGGATGCACAAGATTGGTTAAAAACCCTAATTGGACAAGAATTAGCCTAGGGAGGACGAAAATGACCTAACTGTTCATCCAATGACACAAAAACACCGATCGGATGCACAAGATTGGTTAGAAAACCTAATTGAACAAGATTAACTGTAGGGAGGACGAAAATGACCTAAATGTTCATCCAATGACACAAAACACCTATTGGATGCACAAGATTGGTTAAAAACCGTAATTGGATAAGATTAAGTTTAGGGAGGACGAAAATGACCTAAATATTCATCCAATGACACAACACACCTATTGAATGAACAAGATTGGTTAAAAACCCTAATTGGACAAGATTAAGTGTAGGGAGGACGAAAATGACCTAAATGTTCATCTAATGACACAAAAACACCTATCGGATGCACAAGATTGGTTAGAAACCCTAATTGAACAAGATTAAGTGTAGGGAGGACGAAAATGACCTAAATGTTCATCCAATGACACAAAACACCTATTGGATGCACAAGATTGGTTAAAAACCCTAATTGGATAAGAATTAGCCTAAGGAGGACGAAAATGACCTAAATGTTCATCCAATGACACAAAACACCTATTGGATGCACAAGATTGGTTAAAAACCCTAATTGGACAAGAATTATCATAGGGAGGACGAAAATGACCTAATTGTTCATCCAATGACACAAAAACACCATTTGGGTGCACAAGATTGGTTAGAAACCCTAATTGGAAAAGATAAAGTGTAGGGAGGACGAAAATGACCTAAAATGTTCATCCAATGACACAAAACACCTATTGGATGCACAAGATTGGTTAAAAACCCTAATTGGACAAGAATTATCATAGGGAGGACGAAAATGACCTAATTGTTCATCCAATGACACAAAAACACCAATTGGATGCACAAGATTGGTTAGAAACCCTAATTGGACAAGATAAAGTTTAGGGAGGACGAAAATGACCTAAATGTTCATCCAATGACACAAAACACCTATTGGATGCACAAGATTGGTTAAAAACCCTAATTGGACAAGAATTATCATAGGGAGGACGAAAATGACCTAATTGTTCATCCAATGACACAAAAACACCAATTGGATGCACAAGATTGGTTAGAAACCCAAATTGGACAAGAAAAAGTGTAGGGAGGACGAAAATGAACTAAGTGTTCATCCAATGACACATAACACCTATTGGATGAACAAGATTGGTTAAAAATCCTAATTGGACAAGAATTAGCCTAGGGAGGACGAAAATGACCTAATTGTTCATCCAATGACACAAAAACACCTATCGCATGCACAAGATTGGTTAGAAACCCTAATTGAACAAGATTAAGTGTAGGGAGGACGAAAATGACCTAAATGTTCATCCAACGACACAAAACACCTATTGGATGCACAAGATTGGTTAAAAACC
>JBBPBS010000647.1:3698182-3710021 GCA_037974835.1 Cicer judaicum
AAACAAAAACACCTATCGGATGCACAAGATTGGTTAGAAACCCTAATTGAACAAGATTAAGTGTAGGGACGACGAAAATGACCTAAATGTTCATCCAATGATACAAAACACCTACTGGATGCACAAGATTGGTTAAAAACCCTAATTGGATAAGAATTAGCATAAGGAGGACGAAAATGACCTAAGTGTTCATCCAATGACACAAAACACCTATTGGATGCACAAGATTGGTTAAAAACCCTAATTGGACAAGATTAAGTTTAGGGAGGACGAAAATGACCTAAATATTCATCCAATGACACAACACACCTATTGAATGAACAAGATTGGTTAAAAACCCTAATTGGACAAGATTAAGTGTAGGGAGGACGATAATGACCTAAATGTTCATCCAATTAAACAAAAACACCTATCGGATGCACAAGATTGGTTAGAAACCCTAATTGAACAAGATTAAGTGTAGGGACGACGAAAATGACCTAAATGTTCATCCAATGATACAAAACACCTACTGGATGCACAAGATTGGTTAAAAACCCTAATTGGATAAGAATTAGCCTAAGGAGGACGAAAATGACCTAAATGTTCATCCAATGACACAAAACACCTATTGGATGCACAAGATTGGTTAAAAACCCTAATTGGACAAGAATTATCATAGGGAGGACGAAAATGACCTAATTGTTCATCCAATGACACAAAAACACCAATTGGATGCACAAGATTGGTTAGAAACCCTAATTAGAAAAGATAAAGTGTAGGGAGGACGAAAATGACCTAAAATTTTCATCCAATGACACAAAACACCTATTGGATGCACAAGATTGGTTAAAAACCCTAATTGGACAAGAATTATCATAGGGAGGACGAAAATGACCTAATTGTTCATCCAATGACACAAAAACACCAATTGGATGCAGAAGAATTGTCAGAAACCCTAATTGGACAAGATAAAGTGTAGGGAGGACAAAAATGACCTAAATGTTCATCCAATGACCCAAAACACCTATTGGATGCATAAGATTGGTTAAAAACCCAAATTGGACAAGATTAAGTGTAGGGAGAACGAAAATGACGTAAATATTCGTCCAATGATACAAAACACCTATTGGATGCACAAGATTGGTTAAAAACCCTAATTGGACAAGATTAAGTGTAGGGAGGACGAAAATGACCTAAATGTTCATCCAATGACACAAAACACCTATTGGATGCACAAGATTGGTTAAAAACCCTAATTGGACAAGAATTATCATAGGGAGGACGAAAATGACCTAATTGTTCATCCAATGATACAAAAACACCAATTGGATGCACAAGAATTGTTAGAAACCCTAATTGGACAAGATAAAGTGTAGGGAGGACGAAAATGAACTAAATGATCATCCAATGACACAAAACACCTATTGGATGAACAAGATTGGTTAAAAACCCTAATTGGACAAGAATTAGCCTAGGGAGGACGAAAATGACCTAATTGTTCATTCAATGACAGAAACACACCTATTGGATGCACAAGATTGGATAGAAACCCTAATTGGACAAGGTTAAGTTTAGGGAGGACGAAAATGACGTAAATATTCGTCCAATGATACAAAACACCTATTGGATGCACAAGATTGGTTAAAAACCCTAATTGGACAAGATTAAGTGTAGGGATGACGAAAATGACCTAAATATTCATCCAATGACACAAAACACCTATTGGATGCACAAGATTGGTTAAAACCCATAATTGGACAAGATAAAGTGTAGGGAGGACGAAAATGACCTAAATGTTCATCCAATGACACAAAACACTTATTGGATGCACAAGATTGGTTAAAAACCCTAATTAGACAAGATTAAGTGTAGGGATGACGAAAATGACCTATATATTCATCCAATGACACAAAACACCTATTGGATGCACAAGATTGGTTAAAAACCCTAATTGGACAAGATTAAGTGTAGGGAGGACGAAAATGACCTAAATGTTCATCCAATGACACAAAACACCTATTGGATGAACAAGATTGGTTAAAAACCCTAATTGGACAAGAATTAGCCTAGGGAGGACGAAAATGACCTAATTGTTCATCCAATGACACAAAAACACCTATCGCATGCACAAGATTGGTTAGAAACCCTAATTGAACAAGATTAAGTGTAGGGAGGACGAAAATGACCTAAATGTTCATCCAACGACACAAAACACCTATTGGATGCACAAGATTGGTTAAAAACCCTAATTGGATAAGAATTAGCCTAAGGAGGACGAAAATGACCTAAATGTTCATCCAATGACACAAAACACCTATTGGATGCACAAGATTGGTTAAAAACCCTAATTGGACAAGAATTATCATAGGGAGGACGAAAATGACCTAATTGTTCATCCAATGACACAAAAACACCTATCGCATGCACAAGATTGGTTAGAAACCCTAATTGAACAAGATTAAGTGTAGGGAGGACGAAAATGACCTAAATGTTCATCCAATGACACAAAACACCTATTGGATGCACAAGATTGGTTAAAAACCCTAATTGGACAATAATTATTATAGGGAGGACGAAAATGACCTAATTGTTCATCCAATGACACAAAAACACCAATTGGATGCACAAGATTGGTTAGAAACCCAAATTGGACAAGAAAAAGTGTAGGGAGGACGAAAATGAACTAAGTGTTCATCCAATGACACATAACACCTATTTGATGAACAAGATTGGTTAAAAACCCTAATTGGACAAGAATTAGCCTAGGGAGGACGAAAATGACCTAATTGTTCATCCAATGACACAAAAACACCTATCGGATGCACAAGAATTGTTAGAAACCCTAATTGAACAAGATTAAGTGTAGCGAGGACGAAAATGACCTAAATGTTCATCCAATGACACAAAACACCTATTGGATGCACAAGATTGGTTAAAAACCCTAATTGGACAAGAATTATCATAGGGAGGACGAAAATGACCTAATTGTTCATCCAATGACACAAAAACACCAATTGGATGCACAAGATTGGTTAGAAACCCTAATTGGAAAAGATAAAGTGTAGGGAGGACGAAAATGACCTAAAATGTTCATCCAATGACACAAAACACCTACTGGATGCACAAGATTGGTTAATAACCCTAATTGGACAAGATTAAGTTCAGGGAGGACGAAAATGACCTAAATGTTCATCCAATGACACAAAACACCTATTGGATGCACAAGATTGGTTAAAAACCCTAATTGGACAAGAATTATCATAGGGAGGACGAAAATGACCTAATTGTTCATCCAATGACACAAAAACACCAATTGGATGCACAAGATTGGTTAGAAACCCTAATTAGAAAAGATAAAGTGTAGGGAGGACGAAAATGACCTAAAATTTTCATCCAATGACACAAAACACCTATTGGATGCACAAGATTGGTTAAAAACCCTAATTGGACAAGAATTATCATAGGGAGGACGAAAATGACCTAATTGTTCATCCAATGACACAAAAACACCAATTGGATGCAGAAGAATTGTTAGAAACCCAAATTGGACAAGATAAAGTGTAGGGAGGACGAAAATGACCTAAATGCTCATCCAATGACCCAAAACACCTATTGGATGCATAAGATTGGTTAAAAACCAAAATTGGACAAGATTAAGTGTAGGGAGAACGAAAATGATGTAAATATTCGTCCAATGATACAAAACACCTATTGGATGCACAAGATTGGTTAAAAACCCTAATTGGACAAGAATTATCCTAGGGGGGACGAAAATGATCTAATTGTTCATCCAATTACACAAAAACACCAATTGGATACACAAGATTGGTTAAAAACCCTAATTAGACAAGATTAAGTGTAGGGATGACGAAAATGACCTAAATATTCATCCAATGACACAAAACACCTATTGGATGCACAAGATTGGTTAAAAACCCTAATTGGACAAGATTAAGTGTAGGGAGGACGAAAATGACCTAAATGTGCATCCAATGACACAAAACACCTATTGGATGCACAAGATTGGTTAAAAACCCTAATTGGACAAGAATTATAATAGGGAGGACGAAAATGACCTAATTGTTCATCCAATGACACAAAAACACCAATTGGATGCACAAGAATTGTTAGAAACCCTAATTGGACAAGATAAAGTGTAGGGAGGACGAAAATGACCTAAATGTTCATCCAATGACCCAAAACACCTATTGGATGCATAAGATTGGTTAAAAACCCAAATTGGACAAGATTAAGTGTAGGGAGAACGAAAATGACGTAAATATTCGTCCAATGATACAAAACACCTATTGGATGCACAAGATTAGTTAGAAACCCTAATTGGACAAGATAAAGTGTAGGGAGGAAGAAAATGACCTAAATGTTCATCCAATGACACAAAACACTTATTGGATGCACAAGATTGGTTAAAAACCCTAATTGGACAAGAATTATAATAGGGAGGACGAAAATGACCTAATTGTTCATCCAATGACACAAAAACACCAATTGGATGCACAAGAATTGTTAGAAACCCTAATTGGACAAGATAAAGTGTAGGGAGGACGAAAATGACCTAAATGTTCATCCAATGACCCAAAACACCTATTGGATGCATAAGATTGGTTAAAAACCCAAATTGGACAAGATTAAGTGTAGGGATGACGAAAATGACCTAAATATTCATCCAATGACACAAAACACCTATTGGATGCACAAGATTGGTTAAAAACCCTAATTGGACAAGATTAAGTGTAGGGAGGACGAAAATGACCTAAATGTTCATCCAATGACACAAAACACCTATTGGATGCACAAGATTGGTTAAAAACCCTAATTGGACAAGAATTATAATAGGGAGGACGAAAATGATCTAATTGTTCATCCAATGACACAAAAACACCAATTGGATGCACAAGAATTGTTAGAAACCCTAATTGGACAAGATAAAGTGTAGGGAGGACGAAAATGACCTAAATGTTCATCCAATGACCCAAAACACCTATTGGATGCATAAGATTGGTTAAAAACCCAAATTGGACAAGATTAAGTGTAGGGAGAACGAAAATGACGTAAATATTCGTCCAATGATACAAAACACCTATTGGATGCACAAGATTAGTTAGAAACCCTAATTGGACAAGATAAAGTGTAGGGAGGACGAAAATGACCTAAATGTTCATCCATTGACACAAAACACTTATTGGATGCACAAGATTGGTTAAAAACCCTAATTAGACAAGATTAAGTGTAGGGAGGACGAAAATGACCTAAATATTCATCCAATGACACAAAACACCTTTTGGATGCACAAGATTGGTTAAAAAACCTAATCGGACAAGATTAAGTGTTGGGAGGACGGAAATGACCTAAATGTTCATCCAACGACACAAACACAACTATTGGATGCACAAGATTGGTTAAAAACCCTAATTGGATAAGAATTAGCCTAGGGAGGACGAAAAAGACCTAAGCGTCAATCCAATGACACAAAACTCCTATTGGATGCACAAGATTGGTTAGAAACCCTAATTGGACAAGATAAAGTGTAGGGAGGACGAAAATGACCTAAATGTTCATCCAATGACACAAAACACTTATTGGATGCACAAGATTGGTTAAAAACCCTAATTGGACAAGATTAAGTGTAGGGAGGACGAAAATGACCTAAATGTTCATCCAATGACACAAAACACCTATTGGATCCACTAGATTGGTTAAAAACACTAATTGGACAAGAATTATCCTAGGGAGGACGAAAATGACCTAATTGCTCATCCAATGACACAAAAACACAAACTGGATGAACAAGATTGGTTAGAAACCCTAATTGGACAAGATAAAATGTAGGGAGGACGAAAATGACCTAAATGTTCATCTAATGACCCAAAACACCTATTGGATGCACAAGATTAGTTAAAAACCCAAATTGGACAAGATTAAGTGTAGGGACGACGAAAATGACCTAAATGTTCATCCAATGACACAAAACACCTATTGGATGCACAAGATTGGTCAAAAACCCTAATTGGACAAGATTAAGTGTAGGGAGGACGAAAATGACCTAAATATTCATCCAATGACACAAAACACCTATTGGTTGCACAAGATTGGTTAAAAAACCTAATTGGACAAGATTAAGTGTTGGGAGGACGAAAATGACCTAAATGTTCATCCAACGACACAAACACAACTATTGGATGCACAAGATTGGTTAAAAACCCTAATTGGATAAGAATTAGCCTAGGGAGGACGAAAAAGACGTAAGTGTCAATCCAATGACACAAAACACCTATTGGATGCACAAGATTGGTTAGAAACCCTAATTGGACAAGATAAAGTGTAGGGAGGACGAAAATGACCTAAATGTTCATCCAATGACACAAAACACTTATTGGATGCACAAGATTGGTTAAAAACCCTAATTAGACAAGATTAAGTGTAGGGAGGACGAAAATGACCTAAATATTCATCCAATGACACAAAACACCTATTGGATGCACAAGATTGGTTAAAAAACCTAATTGGACAAGATTAAGTGTTGGGAGGACGGAAATGACCTAAATGTTCATCCAATGACACAAAACACCTATTGGATGCACAAGATTGGTTAAAAACCCTAATTGGACAAGAATTATAATAGGGAGGACGAAAATGACCTAATTGTTCATCCAATGACACAAAAACACCAATTGGATGCACAAGAATTGTTAGAAACCCTAATTGGACAAGATAAAGTGTAGGGAGGACGAAAATGACCTAAATGTTCATCCAATGACACAAAACACTTATTGGATGCACAAGATTGGTTAAAAACCCTAATTAGACAAGATTAAGTGTAGGGATGACGAAAATGACCTAAATATTCATTCAATGACACAAAACACCTATTGGATGCACAAGATTGGTTAAAAACCCTAATTGGACAAGATTAAGTGTAGGGAGGACGAAAATGACCTAAATGTTCATCCAATGACACAAAACACCTATTCGATGCACAAGATTGGTTAAAAACCCTAATTGGACAAGAATTATCATAGGGAGGACGAAAATGACCTAATTGTTCATCCAATGACACAAAAACACCAATTGGATGCACAAGAATTGTTAGAAACCCTAATTGGACAAGATAAAGTGTAGGGAGGACGAAAATGACCTAAATGATCATCCAATGACACAAAACACCTATTGGATGCACAAGATTGGTTAAAAACCCTAATTGGACAAGAATTAGCCTAGGGAGGACGAAAATGACCTAATTGTTCATCCAATGAGACAAACACACCTATTGGATGCACAAGATTGGATAGAAACCCTAATTGGACAAGGTTAAGTTTAGGGAGGACGAAAATGACGTAAATATTCGTCCAATGATACAAAACACCAATTGAATGCACAAGATTGGTTAAAAACCCTAATTGGACAAGATTAAGTGTAGGGATGACGAAAATGACCTAAATATTCATCTAATGACACAAAACACCTATTGGATGCACAAGATTGGTTAAAAACCCTAATTGGACAAGATAAAGTGTAGGGAGGACGAAAATGACCTAAATGTTCATCCAATGACACAAAACACCTATTGGATGCACAAGATTGGTTAAAAACCCTAATTGGATAAGAATTATCCTAGGGAGAACGAAAATGACCTAATTGTTCATCCAATGACAAAAACACACCTATTGGATGCACAAGATTGGTTAGAAACCCTAATTGGACAAGGTTAAGTTTAGGGAGGACGAAAATGACGTAAATATTCGTCCAATGATACAAAACACCTATTGGATGCACAAGATTGGTTAAAAACCCTAATTCGACAAGAATTAGCCTAGGGAAGACGAAAATGACCTAATTGTTCATCCAATGACACAAACACACCTATTGGATGCACAAGATTGGTTAAAAACCCTAATTGGACAAGATAAAGTGTAGGGAGGACGAAAATGACCTAAATGTTCATCCAATGACACAAAACACTTATTGGATGCACAAGATTGGTTAAAAACCCTAATTAGACAAGATTAAGTGTAGGGATGACGAAAATGACCTATATATTCATCCAATGACACAAAACACCTATTGGATGCACAAGATTGGTTAAAAACCCTAATTGGACAAGATTAAGTGTAGGGAGGACGAAAATGACCTAAATGTTCATCCAATGACACAAAACACCTATTGGATGCATAAGATTGGTTAAAAACCCTAATTGGACAAGATTAAGTGTAGGGAGGACGAAAATGACCTAAATGTTCATCCAATGACACAAAACACCTATTGGATGCACAAGATTGGTTAAAAACCCTAATTGGACAAGAATTATCCTAGGGAGGACGAAAATGACCTAATTGTTCATCCGATGACACAAATACACCTATTGGATGCACAAGATAGGTTAGAAACCCTAATTGGACAATGTTAAGTTTAGGGAGGACGAAAATGACGTAAATATTCGTCCAATGATACAAAACACCTATTGGATGCACCAGATTGGTTAGAAACCCTAATTGGACCAGATAAAGTGTAGGAAGGACGAAAATGACCTAAATGTTCATCCAATGACACAAAACACTTATTGGATGCACAAGATTGGTTAGAAACCCTAATTGGACAAGGTTAAGTTTAGGGAGGACGAAAATGACGTAAATATTCGTCCAATGATACAAAACACCTATTGGATGCACAAGATTGGTTAAAAACCCTAATTCGACAAGAATTAGACTAGGGAAGACGAAAATGACCTAATTGTTCATCCAATGACAGAAAAACACCAATGGGATGCACAAGATTGGTTAAAAACCCTTATTGGATAAGAATTAGCCTAGGGAGGACGAAAATGACCTAAATGTTCATCCAATGACACAAAACACCTATTGGATGCACAAGATTGGTTAAAAACCCTAATTGGACAAGATTAAGTGTAGGGAGGACGAAAATGACCTAAATGTTCATCCAATGACACAAAACACCTATTGGATGCACAAGATTGGTTAAAAACCCTAATTGGACAAGAATTATCATAGGGTGGACGAAAATGACCTAATTGTTCATCCAATGACACAAAAACACCAATTGGATGCAGAAGAATTGTTAGAAACCCTAATTGGACAAGATAACGTGTAGGGAGGACGAAAATGACCTAAATGTTCATCCAATGACCCAAAACACCTATTGGATGCATAAGATTGGTTAAAAACCCAAATTGGACAAGATTAAGTGTAGGGAGAACGAAAATGACGTAAATATTCGTCCAATGATACAAAACACCTGTTGGATGCACAAGATTGGTTAAAAACCCTAATTGGACAAGAATTATCCTAGGGAGGACGAAAATGATCTAATTGTTCATCCAATTACACAAAAACACCAATTGGATACACAAGATTGGTTAAAAACCCTAATTAGACAAGATTAAGTGTAGGGATGACGAAAATGACCTAAATGTTCATCCAATGACACAAAACACCTATTGGATGCACAAGATTGGTTAAAAACCCTAATTGGACAAGATTAAGTGTAGGGAGGACGAAAATGACCTAAATATTCATCCAATGACAGAAAACACCTGTTGGATGCACAAGATTGGTTAAAAACCCTAATTGGACAAGAATTAGCCTAGGGAGGACAACAATGACGTAAATGTTCATTCAATGACACAAAACACCTATTCGATAAACAACATTGGTTAAAAACCCAAATTGGACAAGATTAAGTGTAGGGAGGACGAAAATGACCTAAATGTTCATCCAATGACACAAAACACCTATTGGATGCACAAGATTGGTTAGAAACCTTAATTGGACAAGATTAAGTGTACGGAGGACAAAAATGATCTAAATGTTCATCCAATGACACAAAACAACTATTGGATGCACAAGATTGGTTAAAAACCCTAATTGGACAAGATTAAGTGTAGGGAGGACGAAAAAGGCCTAAATATTGATCCAATGACACAAAAACACCTATTTGATGCACAAGATTGGTTAAAAACCCTAATTGTTCATCCAATGACACAAAAACACCCATTGGATGCACAAGATTGGTTAAAAACCCTAATTGGACAAGATTAAGTATAGGGAGGACGAAAATGACCTAAATGTTCATCCAATGACACAAAACACCTATTGGATGCACAAGATTGGTTAAAAACCCTAATTGGACAAGAATTAGCCTAGGGAGGACAAAAATGACCTAAATGTTCATCCAACGACACAAAACACCTATTGGATGCACAAGATTGGTTAAAAACCCTAATTGGACAAGATTAAGTGTAGGGAGGACGAAAATGACCTAAATGTTCATCCAATGACACAAAACACCTATTGGATGCACAAGATTGGTTAAAAACCCTAATTGGACAAGATTAAGTGAAGGGAGGACGAAAATGACCTAATAGTTCATCCAATGACACAAAAACACCTATTGGATGCACAAGATTGGTTAGAAACCCTAATTGGACAAGATTAAGTTTAGGGAGGACGAAAATGACCTAATTGTTCATCCAATGACACAAAAACACCTATTGGATGCACAAGATTGGTTAGAAACCCTAATTGGACAAGATTAAGTTTAGGGAGGACGAAAATGACGTAAATGTTCATCCAATGACACAAAACACCCATTGGATGCACAAGATTGGTTAAAAACCCTAATTGGACAAGATTAAGTGTAGGGAGGACGAAAATGACCTAAATGTTCATCCAATGACACAAAACACCTATTGGATGCACAAGATTGGTTAAAAACCCTAATTGGACAAGAATTATCATAGCGAGGACGAAAATGACCTAATTGTTCATCCAATGACACAAAAACACCAATTGGATGCAGAAGAATAGTTAGAAACCCTAATTGGACAAGATAAAGTGTAGGGAGGACGAAAATGACCTAAATGTTCATCCAATGACCCAAAACACCTATTGGATGCATAAGATTGGTTAAAAACCCAAATTGGACAAGATTAAGTGTAGGGAGAACGAAAAGGACGTAAATATTCGTTCAATGATACAAAACACCTATTGGATGCACAAGATTGGTTAAAAACCCTAATTGGACAAGATTAAGTGTAGGGAGGACGAAAATGACCTAAATGTTCATCCAATGACACAAAACACCTATTGGATGCACAAGATTGGTTAAAAACCCTAATTGGACAAGAATTATCATAGGGAGGACGAAAATGACCTAATTGTTCATCCAATGATACAAAAACACCAATTGGATGCACAAGAATTGTTAGAAACCCTAATTGGACAAGATAAAGTGTAGGGAGGACGAAAATGAACTAAATGATCATCCAATGACACAAAACACCTATTGGATGAACAAGATTGGTTAAAAACCCTAATTGGACAAGAATTAGCCTAGGGAGGACGAAAATGACCTAATTGTTCATTCAATGACAGAAACACACCTATTGGATGCACAAGATTGGATAGAAACCCTAATTGGACAAGGTTAAGTTTAGGGAGGACGAAAATGACGTAAATATTCGTCCAATGATACAAAACACCTATTGGATGCACAAGATTGGTTAAAAACCCTAATTGGACAAGATTAAGTGTAGGGATGACGAAAATGACCTAAATATTCATCCAATGACACAAAACACCTATTGGATGCACAAGATTGGTTAAAAACCCTAATTGGACAAGATAAAGTGTAGGGAGGACGAAAATGACCTAAATGTTCATCCAATGACACAAAACACTTATTGGATGCACAAGATTGGTTAAAAACCCTAATTGGACAAGATTAAGTGTAGGGAGGACGAAAATGACCTAAATGTTCATCCAATGACACAAAACACCTATTGGATCCACTAGATTGGTTAAAAACACTAATTGGACAAGAATTA
>JBBPBS010000647.1:3710031-3755607 GCA_037974835.1 Cicer judaicum
TATTGGATGCATAAGATTGGTTAAAAACCCAAATTGGACAAGATTAAGTGTAGGGAGAACGAAAATGACGTAAATATTCGTCCAATGATACAAAACACCTATTGGATGCACAAGATTGGTTAAAAACCCTAATTGGACAAGAATTATCCTAGGGAGAACGAAAATGACCTAATTGTTCATCCAATTACACAAAAACACCAACTGGATGCACAAGATTGGTTAAAAACCGTAATTTGACAAGATAAAGTGTCGGGAGGACGAAAATGACCTAAATGATCATCCAATGACACAAAACACCTATTGGATGCACAAGATTGGTTAAAAACCCTAATTGGACAAGAATTAGCCTAGGGAGTACGAAAATGACCTAATTGTTCATCCAATGACACAAACACACCTATTGGAATCACAAGATTGGATAGAAACCCTAATTGGACAAGGTTAAGTTTAGGGAGGACGAAAATGACGTAAATATTCGTCCAATGATACAAAACACCTATTGGATGCACAAGATTGGTTAAAAACCCTAATTGGACAAGAATTATCCTAGGGAGGACGAAAATGATCTAATTGTTCATCCAATTACACAAAAACACCAATTGGATACACAAGATTGGTTAAAAACCCTAATTAGACAAAATTAAGTGTAGGGATGACGAAAATGACCTAAATATTCATCCAATGACACAAAACACCTATTGGATGCACAAGTTTGGTTAAAAACCCTAATTGGACAAGATTAAATGTAGGGAGGACGAAAATGACCTAAATATTCATCCAATGACACAAAACACCTATTGGATGCACAAGATTAGTTAAAAACCCTAATTGGACAAGATTAAGTGTAGGGAGGACGAAAATGACCTAAATGTTCATCCAATGACACAAAACACCTATTGGATGCACAAGATTGGTTAAAAACCCTAATTGGACAAGAATTATCATAGGGAGGACGAAAATGACCTAATTGTTCATCCAATGACACAAAAACACCAATTGGATGCACAAGAATTGTTAGAAACCCTAATTGGACAAGATAAAGTGTAGGGAGGACTAAAATGACCTAAATGTTCATCCAATGACCCAAAACACCTATTGGATGCATAAGATTGGTTAAAAACCCAAATTGGACAAGATTAAGTGTAGGGAGAACGAAAATGACGTAAATATTCGTCCAACGATGCACAAGATTGGTTAAAAACCCTAATTGGACAAGAATTATCTTAGGGAGGACGAAAATGACCTAATTGTTCATCCAATTACACAAAAACACCAACTGGATATACAAGATTGGTTAGAAACCGTAATTTGACAAGATAAAGTGTCGGGAGGACGAAAATGACCTAAATGATCATCCAATGACACAAAACACCTATTGGATGCACAAGATTGGTTAAAAACCCTAATTGGACAAGAATTAGCCTAGGGAGGACGAAAATGACCTAATTGTTCATCCAATGACACAAACTCACCTATTGGATGCACAAGATTGGATAGAAACCCTAACAGGACAAGGTTAAGTTTAGGGAGGACGAAAATGACGTAAATATTCGTCCAATGATACAAAACACCTATTGGATGCACAAGATTGGTTAAAAACCCTAATTGGACAAGAATTATCCTAGGGAGGACGAAAATGATCTCATTGTTCATCCAATTACACAAAAACACCAATTGGATACACAAGATTGGTTAAAAACCCTAATTAGACAAGATTAAGTGTAGGGATGACGAAAATGACCTAAATATTCATCTAATGACACAAAACACCTATTGGATGCACAAGATTGGTTAAAAACCCTAATTGGAAGAGATTAAGTGTAGGGAGGACGAAAATGACCTAAATGTTCATCCAATGACACAAAACACCTATTGGATGCACAAGATTGGTTAAAAACCCTAATTGGACAAGAATTATCCTAGGGAGGACGAAAATGACCTAATTGTTCATCCAATGACACAAAAACACCAATTGGATGCACTAGATTGGTTAGAAACCCTAATTGGACAAGATAAAGTGTAGGGAGGACGGAAATGACCTAAGTGTTCATCCAATGACACAAAACACCTATTGGATGCACAAGATTGGTTAAAAACCCTAATTGGACAAGAATTAGCCTAGGGAGGACGAAAATGACCTAATTGTTCATCCAATGACACAAAAACACCTGTCGGATGCACAAGATTGGTTAGAGACCCTAATTGAACAAGATTAAGTGTAGGGAGGACGAAAATGACCTAAATGTTCATCCAATGACACAAAACACCTATTGGATGCACAAGATTGGTTAAAAACCCTAATTGGACAAGAATTATCATAGGGAGGACGAAAATGACCTAATTGTTCATCCAATGACACAAAAACACCAATTGGATGCACAAGATTGGTTAGAAACCCTAATTGGAAAAGATAAAGTGTAGGGAGGACGAAAATGACCTAAAATGTTCATCCAATGACACAAAACACCTACTGGATGCACAAGATTGGTTAATAACCCTAATTGGACAAGATTAAGTTCAGGGAGGACGAAAATGACCTAAATGTTCATCCAATGACACAAAACACCTATTGGATGCACAAGATTGGTTAAAAACCCTAATTGGACAAGAATTATCATAGGGAGGACGAAAATGACCTAATTGTTCATCCAATGACACAAAAACACCAATTGGATGCACAAGATTGGTTAGAAACCCAAATTGGACAAGAAAAAGTGTAGGGAGGACGAAAATGAACTAAGTGTTCATCCAATGACACATAACACCTATTTGATGAACAAGATTGGTTAAAAACCCTAATTGGACAAGAATTAGCCTAGGGAGGACGAAAATGACCTAATTGTTCATCCAATGACACAAAAACACCTATCGGATGCACAAGAATTGTTAGAAACCCTAATTGAACAAGATTAAGTGTAGCGAGGACGAAAATGACCTAAATGTTCATCCAATGACACAAAACACCTATTGGATGCACAAGATTGGTTAAAAACCCTAATTGGACAAGAATTATCATAGGGAGGACGAAAATGACCTAATTGTTCATCCAATGACACAAAAACACCAATTGGATGCACAAGATTGGTTAGAAACCCTAATTGGAAAAGATAAAGTGTAGGGAGGACGAAAATGACCTAAAATGTTCATCCAATGACACAAAACACCTATTGGATGCACAAGATTGGTTAAAAACCCTAATTGGATAAGAATTAGCATAAGGAGGACGAAAATGACCTAAATGTTCATCCAATGACACAAAAACACCAATTGGATGCACAAGATTGATTAGAAACCCTAATTGAACAAGATTAAGTGTAGGGAGGACGAAAATGACCTAAATGTTCATCCAATGACACAAAACACCTATTGGATGCACACGATTGGTTAAGAACCATAATTGGATAAGATTAAGTTTAGGGAGGACGAAAATGACATAAATATTCATCCAATGACACAACACACCTATTGAATGAACACGATTGGTTAAAAACCCTAATTGGACAAGATTAAGTGTAGGGAGGACGAAAATGACCTAAATGTTCATCCAATGACACAAAAACACCTATCGGATGCACAAGATTGGTTAGAAACCCTAATTGAACAAGATTAAGTGTAGGGAAGACGAAAATGACCTAAATGTTCATCCAATGACACAAAACACCTACTGGATGCACAAGATTGGTTAAAAACCCTAATTGGATAAGAATTAGACTAAGGAGGACGAAAATGACCTAAATGTTCATCCAATGACACAAAACACCTATTGGATGCACAAGATTGGTTAAAAACCCTAATTGGACAAGAATTATCATAGGGAGGACGAAAATGACCTAATTGTTCATCCAATGACACAAAAACACCAATTGGATGCACAAGATTGGTTAGAAACCCTAATTGGAAAAGATAAAGTGTAGGGAGGACGAAAATGACCTAAAATGTTCATCCAATGACACAAAACACCTATTGGATGCTCAAGATTGGTTAAAAACCCTAATTGGACAAGATTAAGTTTAGGGAGGACGAAAATGACCTAAATGTTCATCCAATGACACAAAACATCTATTGGATGCACAAGATTGGTTAAAAACCCTAATTGGATAAGAATTAGACTAAGGAGGACGAAAATGACCTAAATGTTCATCCAATGACACAAAACACCTATTGGATGCACAAGATTGGTTAAAAACCCTAATTGGACAAGAATTATCATAGGGAGGACGAAAATGACCTAATTGTTCATCCAATGACACAAAAACACCAATTGGATGCACAAGATTGGTTAGAAACACTAATTGGAAAAGATAAAGTGTAGGGAGGACGAAAATGACCTAAAATGTTCATCCAATGACACAAAACACCTATTGGATGCACAAGATTGGTTAAGAACCCTAATTGGACAAGATTAAGTTTGGGGAGGACGAAAATGACCTAAATGTTCATCCAATGACACAAAACATCTATTGGATGCACAAGATTGGTTAAAAACCCTAATTGGATAAGAATTAGACTAAGGAGGACGAAAATGACCTAAATGTTCATCCAATGACACAAAACACCTATTGGATGCACAAGATTGGTTAAAAACCCTAATTGGACAAGAATTAGCCTAGGGAGGACGAAAATGACCTAATTGTTCATCCAATGACACAAACACAACTATTGGATGCACAAGATTAGTTAGAAACCATAATTGGATAAGCATAAGCCTAGGGAGGTCGAAAATGACCTAATTGTTCATCCAATGACACAAACACAACTATTGGATGCTCAAGATTGGTTAGAAACCCTAATTGGACAAGGATAAGCCTAGGGAGGATGAAAATGACCTAATAGTTCATCCAATGACACAAAACACCTATTGGATGCACAAGATTGGTTAAAAACCCTAATTGGACAAGAATTAGCCTAGGGAGGACGAAAATGACCTAAATGTTCATCCAATGACACAAAACACCTATTGGATGCACAAGATTGGTTAAAAACCCTAATTGGACAAGATTAAGTGTAGGGAGGACGAAAATGACCTAAATGTTCATCCAATGACACAAAACACCTATTGGATGCACAAGATTGGTTAGAAACCCTAATTGGACATGATTAAGTGTAGGGAGGACGATAATGACCTAAATGTTCATCCAATGACACAAAACACCTATTGGATGCACAAGATTGGTTAAAAACCCTAATTGGACAAGAATTAGCCTAGGGAGGACGAAAATGACCTAATTGTTCATCCAATGACACAAAACACCTATTGGATGCACAAGATTGGTTAAAAACCCTAATTGGATAAGAATTAGCCTAGGGAGGACGAAAATGACCTAAATGTTCATCCAATGACACAAAACACTTATTGGATGCACAAGATTGGTTAAAAACCCTAATTAGACAAGATTAAGTGTAGGGATGACGAAAATGACCTAAATATTCATCCAATGACACAAAACACCTATTGGATGCACAAGATTGGTTAAAAACCCTAATTGGACAAGATTAAGTGTAGGGAGGACGAAAATGACCTAAATGTTCATCCAATGACACAAAACACCTATTGGATGCACAAGATTGGTTAAAAACCCTAATTGGACAAGAATTATAATTGGGAGGACGAAAATGACCTAATTGGTCATCCAATGACACAAAAACACCATTTGGATGCACAAGAATTGTTAGAAACCCTAATTGGACAAGATAAAGTGTAGGGAGGACGAAAATGACCTAAATGTTCATCCAATTACCCAAAACACCTATTGGATGCATAAGATTGGTTAAAAACCCAAATTGGACAAGATTAAGTGTAGGGAGAACGAAAATGACGTAAATATTCGTCCAATGATACAAAACACCTATTGGATGCACAAGATTGGTTAAAAACCCTAATTGGACAAGATTAAGTGTAGGGAGGACGAAAATGACCTAAATGTTCATCCAATGACACAAAACACCTATTGGATGCACAAGATTGGTTAAAAACCATAATTGGACAAGATAAAGTGTAGGGAGGACGAAAATGACCTAAATGTTCATCCAATGACACAAAACACTTATTGGATGCACAAGATTGGTTAAAAACCCTAATTAGACAAGATTAAGTGTAGGGATGACGAAAATGACCTAAATATTCATTCAATGACACAAAACACCTATTGGATGCACAAGATTGGTTAAAAACCCTAATTGGACAAGATTAAGTGTAGGGAGGTCGAAAATGACCTAAATGTTCATCCAATGACACAAAACACCTATTGGATGCACAAGATTGGTTAAAAACCCTAATTGGACAAGAATTATCATAGGGAGGACGAAAATGACCTAATTGTTCATCCAATGACACAAAAACACCAATTGGATGCACAAGAATTGTTAGAAACCCTAATTGGACAAGATAAAGTGTAGGGAGGACGAAAATGACCTAAATGATCATCCAATGACACAAAACACTTATTGGATGCACAAGATTGGTTAAAAACCCTAATTAGACAAGATTAAGTGTAGGGATGACGAAAATGACCTAAATATTCATCCAATGACACAAAACACCTATTGGATGCACAAGATTGGTTAAAAACCCTAATTGGACAAGATTAAGTGTAGGGAGGACGAAAATGACCTAAATGTTCATCCAATGACACAAAACACCTATTGGATGCACAAGATTGGCTAAAAACCCTAATTGGACAAGAATTATCCTAGGGAGAACGAAAATGACCTAATTGTTCATCCAATGACACAAACACACCTATTGGATGCACAAGATTGGTTAGAAACCCTAATTGGACAAGGTTAAGTTTAGGGAGGACGAAAATGACGTAAATATTCGTCCAATGATACAAAACACCTATTGGATGCACAAGATTGGTTAAAAACCCTAATTCGACAAGAATTAGCCTAGGGTAGACGAAAATGACCTAATTGTTCATCCAATGACAGAAAAACACCAATTGGATGCACAAGATTGGTTAAAAACCCTAATTGGATAAGAATTAGCCCCGGGAGGACGAAAATGACCTAAATGTTCATCCAATGACACAAAACACCTATTGGATGCACAAGATTGGTTAAAAACCCTAATTGGACAAGATTAAGTGTACGGAGGACGAAAATGACCTAAATGTTCATCCAATGACACAAAACACCTATTGGATGCACAAGATTGGTTAAAAACCCTAATTGGACAAGAATTATCATAGGGAGGACGAAAATGACCTAATTGTTCATCCAATGACACAAAAACACCAATTGGAAGAACAAGATTGGTTAGAAACCCTAATTGGACAAGATAAAGTGTAGGGAGGACGAAAATGACCTAAGTGTTCATCCAATGAGACAAAACTCCTATTGGATGCACAAGATTGGTTAAAAACCCTAATTGGATAAGAATTATCATAGGGAGGACGAAAATGACCTAATTGTTGATCCAATGACACAAAAACACCAATTGGATGCACAAGATTGGTTAGAAACCCTAATTGAACAAGATTAAGTTTAGGGAGGATGAAAATGACCTAAATGTTCATCCAATGACACAAAACACCTATTGGATGCACAAGATTGGTTAAAAACCCTAATTGGACAAGATTAAGTTTAGGGAGGACGAAAATGACCTAAATATTCATCCAATGACACAACACACCTATTGAATGAACAAGATTGGTTAAAAACCCTAATTGGACAAGATTAAGTGTAGGGAGGACAAAAATGACCTAAATGTTCATCCAATTAAACAAAAACACCTATCGGATGCACAAGATTGGTTAGAAACCCTAATTGAACAAGATTAAATGTAGGGACGACGAAAATGACCTAAATGTTCATCCAATGATACAAAACACCTACTGGATGCACAAGATTGGTTAAAAACCCTAATTGGATAAGAATTAGCATAAGGAGGACGAAAATGACCTAAATGTTCATCCAATGACACAAAACACCTATTGGATGCACAAGATTGGTTAAAAACCCTAATTGGACAAGAATTATCATAAGGAGGACGAAAATGACCTAATTGTTCATCCAATGACACAAAAACACCAATTGGATGCACAAGATTGATTAGAAACCCTAATTGAACAAGATCAAGTGTAGGGAGGACGAAAATGACCTAAATGTTCATCCAATGACACAAAACACCTATTGGATGCACACGATTGGTTAAAAACTGTAATTGGATAAGATTAAGTTTAGGGAGGACGAAAATGACATAAATATTCATCCAATGACACAACACACCTATTGAATGAACAAGATTGGTTAAAAACCCTAATTGGACAAGATTAAGTGTAGGGAGGACGAAAATGACCTAAATGTTCATCCAATGACACAAAAACACCTATCGGATGCACAAGATTGGTTAGAAACCCTAATTGAACAAGATTAAGTGTAGGGAGTACGAAAATGACCTAAATGTTCATCCAATGACACAAAACACCTATTGGATGCACAAGATTGGTTAAAAACCGTAATTGGATAAGATTAAGTTTAGGGAGGACGAAAATGACATAAATATTCATCCAATGACACAACACACCTATTGAATGAACAAGATTGGTTAAAAACCCTAATTGGACAAGATTAAGTGTAGGGAGGACGAAAATGACCTAAATGTTCATCCAATGACACAAAACACCTATTGGATGCACAAGATTGGTTAAAAACCCTAATTGGATAAGAATTAGCCTAAGGAGGACGAAAATGACCTAAATGTTCATCCAATGACACAACACACCTATTGGATGCACAAGATTGGTTAAAAACCCTAATTGGACAAGAATTATCATAGGGAGGATGAAAATGACCTAATTGTTCATCCAATGACACAAAAACACCAATTGGATGCACAAGATTGGTTAGAAACCCTAATTGGAAAAGATAAAGTGTAGGGAGGACGAAAATGACCTAAAATGTTCATCCAATGACACAAAACACCTATTGGATGCACAAGATTGGTTAAAAACCCTAATTGGACAAGAATTAGCCTAGGGAGGACGAAAATGACCTAATTGTTCATCCAATGACACAAAAACACCTGTCGGATGCACAAGATTGGTCAGAAACCCTAATTGAACAAGATTTAGTGTAGGGAGGACGAAAATGACCTAAATGTTCATCCAATGACACAAAACACCTATTGGATGCACAAGATTTGTTAAAAACCCTAAATGGATAAGAATTAGCCTAAGGAGGACGAAAATGACCTAAATGTTCATCCAATGACACAAAACACCTATTGGATGCACAAGATTGGTTAAAAACCCTAATTGGACAAGAATTATCATAGGGAGGACGAAAATGACCTAAATATTCATCCAATGACACAACACACCTATTGAATGAACAAGATTGGTTAAAAACCCTAATTGGACAAGATTAAGTGTAGGGAGGACGAAAATGACCTAAATGTTCATCCAATGACACAAAACACCTATTGGATGCACAAGATTGCTTAAAAACCCTAATTGGACAAGATTAGGTTTAGGGAGGACCAAAATGACCTAAATGTTCATCCAATGACACAAAACACCTATTGGATGCACAAGATTGGTTAAAAACCCTAGTTGGACAAGATTAAGTTTTGGGAGGACGAAAATGACCTAAATATTCATCCAATGACAAGAAACACCAATTGGATGCACAAGATTGGTTAAAAACCCTAATTGGAGAAGATTATGTTTAGGGATGACGAAAATGACCTAAATATTCATCCAATGACACAACACACCTATTGAATGAACAAGATTGGTTAAAAACCCTAATTGGACAAGATTAAGTGTAGGGAGGACGAAAATGACCTAAATGTTCATCCAATGACACAAAACACCTATTGGATGCACAAGATTGGTTAAAAACCCTAATTGGATAAGTATTAGCCTAAAGAGGACAAAAATGACCTAAATGTTCATCCAATGACACAAAACACCTATTGGATGCACAAGATTGGTTAAAAACCCTAATTGGACAAGATTAAGTGTAGGGAGGACGAAAATGACCTAAATGTTCATCCAATGACACAAAACACCTATTGGATGCACAAGATTGGTTAAAAACCCTAATTGGACAAGAATTATCATAGGGAGGACGAAAATGACCTAATTGTTCATCCAATGACACAAAAACACCTATTGGATGCACAAGATTTGTTACAAACCCTAATTGGATACGATAAAGTGTAGGGAGGACGAAAATGACCTAAATGCTCATCCAATGACCCAAAACACCTATTGGATGCATAAGATTGGTTAAAAACCAAAATTGGACAAGATTAAGTGTAGGGAGAACGAAAATGATGTAAATATTCGTCCAATGATACAAAACACCTATTGGATGCACAAGATTGGTTAAAAACCCTAATTGGACAAGAATTATCCTAGGGGGGACGAAAATGATCTAATTGTTCATCCAATTACACAAAAACACCAATTGGATACACAAGATTGGTTAAAAACCCTAATTAGACAAGATTAAGTGTAGGGAGGACGAAAATGACCTAATTGTTCATCCAATGACACAAAAACACCTATTGGATGCACAAGATTGGTTAAAAACCCTAATTGGACAAGATAAAGTGTAGGGAGGACGAAAATGACCTAAATGTTCATCCAATGACACAAAACACTTATTGGATGCACAAGATTGGTTAAAAACCCTAATTAGACAAGATTAAGTGTAGGGATGACGAAAATGACCTAAATATTCATCCAATGACACAAAACACCTATTGGATGCACAAGATTGGTTAAAAACCCTAATTGGACAAGATTAAGTGTAGGGAGGACGAAAATGACCTAAATGTTCATCCAATGACACAAAACACCTATTGGATGCACAAGATTGGTTAAAAACCCTAATTAGACAAGAATTATCCTAGGGAGAACGAAAATGACCTAATTGTTCATCCAATGACACAAACACACCTATTGGATGCACAAGATTGGTTAGAAACCCTAATTGGACAAGGTTAAGTTTAGGGAGGACGAAAATGACGTAAATATTCGTCCAATGATACAAAACACCTATTGGATACACAAGATTGGTTAAAAACCCTAATTCGACAAGAATTAGCCTAGGGAAGACGAAAATGACCTAATTGTTCATCCAATGACAGAAAAACACCAATTGGATGCACAAGATTGGTTAAAAACCCTTATTGGATAAGAATTAGCCTAGGGAGGACGAAAATGACCTAAATGTTCATCCAATGACACAAAACACCTATTGGATGCACAAGATTGGTTAAAAACCCTAATTGGACAAGATTAAGTGTAGGGAGGACGAAAATGACCTAAATGTTCATCCAATGACACAAAACACCTATTGGATGCACAAGATTGGTTAAAAACCCTAATTGGACAAGAATTATCATAGGGAGGACGAAAATGACCTAATTGTTCATCCAATGACACAAAAACACCTATTGGATGCACAAGATTGGTTAGAAACCCTAATTGGATAAGATAAAGTGTAGGGAGGACGAAAATGACCTAAATGCTCATCCAATGACCCAAAACACCTATTGGATGCATAAGATTGGTTAAAAACCAAAATTGGACAAGATTAAGTGTAGGGAGAACGAAAATGATGTAAATATTCGTCCAATGATACAAAACACCTATTGGATGCACAAGATTGGTTAAAAACCCTAATTGGACAAGAATTATCCTAGGGGGGACGAAAATGATCTAATTGTTCATCCAATTACACAAAAACACCAATTGGATACACAAGATTGGTTAAAAACCCTAATTAGACAAGATTAAGTGTAGGGATGACGAAAATGACCTAAATATTCATCCAATGACACAAAACACCTATTGGATGCACAAGATTGGTTAAAAACCCTAATTAGACAAGATTAAGTGTAGGGATGACGAAAATGACCTAAATATTCATCCAATGACACAAAACACCTATTGGATGCACAAGATTGGTTAAAAACCCTAATTGGACAAGATTAAGTGTAGGGAGGACAAAAATGACCTAAATGTTCATCCAATGACACAAAACACCTATTGGATGCACAAGATTGGTTAAAAACCCTAATTGGACAAGAATTATAATTGGGAGGACGAAAATGACCTAATTGGTCATCCAATGACACAAAAACACCATTTGGATGCACAAGAATTGTTAGAAACCCTAATTGGACAAGATAAAGTGTAGGGAGGACGAAAATGACCTAAATGTTCATCCAATGACCCAAAACACCTATTGGATGCATAAGATTGGTTAAAAACCCAAATTGGACAAGATTAAGTGTAGGGAGAACGAAAATGACGTAAATATTCGTCCAATGACATAAACACAACTATTGGATGCACAAGATTTGTTAGAAACCCTAATTGGACAAGCATAAGCCTAGGGAGGATGAAAATGACCTAAATGTTCATCCAATGACACAAAAACACCTATTGGATGCACAAGATTGGTTAAAAAACCTAATTGGACAAGAATTAGCCTAGGGAGGACGAAAAGGACCTAATTGTTCATCCAATGACACAAAAACAGCCATTGGATGCACAAGATTGGTTAAAAACCCTAATTGGACAAGATTAAGTGTAGGGAGGACGAAAATGACCTAAATGTTCATCCAATGACACAAAACACCTATTGGATGCACAAGATTGGTTAAAAACCCTAATTGGACAAGAATTATCCTAGGGAGGACGAAAATGACCTAATTGTTCATCCAATGACACAAAACACCTATTGGATGCACAAGATTGGTTAGAAACCGTAATTTGACAAGATAAAGTGTCGGGAGGACGAAAATGACCTAAATGATCATCCAATGACACAAAACACCTATTGGATGCACAAGATTGGTTAAAAACCCTAATTGGACAAGAATTAGCCTAGGGAGGACGAAAATGACCTAATTGTTCATCCAATGACACAAACACACCTATTGGATGCACAAGATTGGATAGAAACCCTAATTGGACAAGGTTAAGTTTAGAAAGGACGAAAATGACGTAAATATTCGTCCAATGATAAAAAACACCTATTGAATGCACAAGATTGGTTAAAAACCCTAATTGGACAAGAATTATCCTAGGGAGGACGAAAATGATCTAATTGTTCATCCAATTACACAAAAACACCAATTGGATACACAAGATTGGTTAAAAACCCTAATTAGACAAGATTAAGTGTAGGGATGACGAAAATGACCTAAATATTCATCCAATGACACAAAACACCTATTGGATGCACAAGTTTGGTTAAAAACCCTAATTGGACAAGATTAAGTGTAGGGAGGACGAAAATGACCTAAATGTTCATTCAATGACACAAAACACCTATTGGATGCACAAGATTGGTTAAAAACCCTAATTGGACAAGAATTATCCTAGGGAGGACGAAAATGACCTAATTGTTCATCCAATGACACAAACACACCTATTGGATGCACAAGATTGGTTAGAAACCCTAATTGGACAAGGTTAAGTTTAGGGAGGACGAAAATGACGTAAATATTCGTCCAATGATACAAAACAGCTATTGGATGCACAAGATTAGTTAGAAACCCTAATTGGACAAGATAAAGTGTAGGGAGGACGAAAATGACCTAAATGTTCATCCAATGACACAAAACACTTATTGGATGCACAAGATTGGTTAAAAACCCTAATTAGACAAGATTAAGTGTAGGGAGGACGAAAATGACCTAAATATTCATCCAATGACACAAAACACCTATTGGATGCACAAGATTGGTTAAAAAACCTAATCGGACAAGATTAAGTGTTGGGAGGACGGAAATGACCTAAATGTTCATCCAATGACACAAAACACCTATTGGATGCACAAGATTGGTTAAAAACCCTAATTGGACAAGAATTATAATAGGGAGGACGAAAATGACCTAATTGTTCATCCAATGACACAAAAACACCAATTGGATGCACAAGAATTGTTAGAAACCCTAATTGGACAAGATAAAGTGTAGGGAGGACGAAAATGACCAAAATGTTCATCCAATGACCCAAAACACCTATTGGATGCATAAGATTGGTTAAAAACCCAAATTGGACAAGATTAAGTGTAGGGAGAACGAAAATGACGTAAATATTCGTCCAATGATACAAAACACCTATTGGATGCACAAGATTAGTTAGAAACCCTAATTGGACAAGATAAAGTGTAGGGAGGACGAAAATGAGCTAAATGTTCATCCAATGACCCAAAACACCTATTGGATGCATAAGATTGGTTAAAAACCCAAATTAGACAATATTAAGTGTAGGGAGAACGAAAATGACGTAAATATTCGTCCAATGATACAAAACACCTATTGGATGCACAAGATTGGTTAAAAACCCTAATTGGACAAGAATTATCCTAGGGAGGACGAAAATGACCTAATTGTTCATCCAATGACACAAAACACCTATTGGATGCACAAGATTGGTTAGAAACCGTAATTTGACAAGATAAAGTGTCGGGAGGACGAAAATGACCTAAATGATCATCCAATGACACAAAACACCTATTGGATGCACAAGATTGGTTAAAAACCCTAATTGGACAAGAATTAGCCTAGGGAGGACGAAAATGACCTAATTGTTCATCCAATGACACAAAAACACCTGTCGGATGCACAAGATTGGTCAGAAACCCTAATTGAACAAGATTAAGAGTAGGGAGGACGAAAATGACCTAAATGTTCATCCAATGACACAAAACACCTATTGGATGCACAAGATTGGTTAAAAACCCTAATTGGACAAGAATTATCATAGGGAGGACGAAAATGACCTAATTGTTCATCCAATGACACAAAAACACCAATTGGATGCACAAGATTGGTTAGAAACCCTAATTGGACAAGATAAAGTGTAGGGAGGACGGAAATGACCTAAGTGTTCATCCAATGACACAAAACACTTATTGGATGCACAAGATTGGTTAAAAACCCTAATTGGACAAGATTAAGATTAGGGAGGACGAAAATGACCTAAATGTTCATCCAATGACACAAAACACCTATTGGATGCACAAGATTGGTTAAAAACCCTAATTGGACAAGAATTATCATAGGGAGGACGAAAATGACCTAATTGTTCATCCAATGACACAAAAACACCAATTGGAAGCACAAGATTGGTTAAAAACCCTAATTGGACAAGATTAAGTTTAGGGAGGACGAAAATGACCTAAATATTCATCCAATGACACAACACACCTATTGAATGAACAAGATTGGTTAAAAACCCTAATTGGACAAGATTAAGTGTAGGGAGGACGAAAATGACCTAAATGTTCATCCAATGACACAAAACACCTATTGGATGCACAAGATTGCTTAAAAACCCTAATTGGACAAGATTAGGTTTAGGGAGGACCAAAATGACCTAAATGTTCATCCAATGACACAAAACACCTATTGGATGCACAAGATTGGTTAAAAACCCTAGTTGGACAAGATTAAGTTTTGGGAGGACGAAAATGACCTAAATATTCATCCAATGACAAGAAACACCAATTGGATGCACAAGATTGGTTAAAAACCCTAATTGGAGAAGATTATGTTTAGGGATGACGAAAATGACCTAAATATTCATCCAATGACACAACACACCTATTGAATGAACAAGATTGGTTAAAAACCCTAATTGGACAAGATTAAGTGTAGGGAGGACGAAAATGACCTAAATGTTCATCCAATGACACAAAACACCTATTGGATGCACAAGATTGGTTAAAAACCCTAATTGGATAAGTATTAGCCTAAAGAGGACAAAAATGACCTAAATGTTCATCCAATGACACAAAACACCTATTGGATGCACAAGATTGGTTAAAAACCCTAATTGGACAAGATTAAGTGTAGGGAGGACGAAAATGACCTAAATGTTCATCCAATGACACAAAACAGCTATTGGATGCACAAGATTGGTTAAAAACCCTAATTGGACAAGAATTATCATAGGGAGGACGAAAATGACCTAATTGTTCATCCAATGACACAAAAACACCAATTGGATGCAGAAGAATAGTTAGAAACCCTAATTGGACAAGATAAAGTGTAGGGAGGACGAAAATGACGTAAATGTTCATCCAATGACCAAAAACACCTATTGGATGCATAAGATTGGTTAAAAACCCAAATTGGACAAGATTAAGTGTAGGGAGAACGAAAATGACGTAAATATTCGTCCAATGATACAAAACACCTATTGGATGCACAAGATTGGTTAAAAACCCTAATTGGACAAGGATTATCCTAGGGAGGACGAAAATGACCTAATTGTTCATCCAATTACACAAAAACACCAACTGGATGCACAAGATTGGTTAGAAACCGTAATTTGACAAGATAAAGTGTCGGGAGGACGAAAATGACCTAAATGATCATCCAATGACACAAAACACCTATTGGATGCACAAGATTGGTTAAAAACCCTAATTGGACAAGAATTAGCCTAGGGAGGACGAAATAGACCTAATTGTTCATCCAATGACACAAACACACCTATTGGATGCACAAGATTGGATAGAATCCCTAATTGGACAAGGTTAAGTTTAGGGAGGACGAAAATGACGTAAATATTCGTCCAATGATACAAAACACCTATTGGATGCACAAGATTGGTTAAAAACCCTAATTGGACAAGAATTATCCTAGGGAGGACGAAAATGATCTCATTGTTCATCCAATTACACAAAAACACCAATTGGATACACAAGATTGGTTAAAAACCCTAATTAGACAAGATTAAGTGTAGGGATGACGAAAATGACCTAAATATTCATCTAATGACACAAAACACCTATTGGATGCACAAGATTGGTTAAAAACCCTAATTGGAAGAGATTAAGTGTAGGGAGGACGAAAATGACCTAAATGTTCATCCAATGACACAAAACACCTATTGGATGCACAAGATTGGTTAAAAACCCTAATTGGACAAGAATTATCCTAGGGAGGACGAAAATGACCTAATTGTTCATCCGATGACACAAATACACCTATTGGATGCACAAGATTGGTTAGAAACCCTAATTGGACAATGTTAAGTTTAGGGAGGACGAAAATGACGTAAATATTCGTCCAATGATACAAAACACCTATTGGATGCACCAGATTGGTTAGAAACCCTAATTGGACCAGATAAAGTGTAGGGAGGACGAAAATGACCTAAATGTTCATCCAATGACACAAAACACTTATTGGATGCACAAGATTGGTTAGAAACCCTAATTGGACAAGGTTAAGTTTAGGGAGGACGAAAATGACGTAAATATTCGTCCAATGATACAAAACACCTATTGGATGCACAAGATTGGTTAAAAACCCTAATTCGACAAGAATTAGACTAGGGAAGACGAAAATGACCTAATTGTTCATCCAATGACAGAAAAACACCAATTGGATGCACAAGATTGGTTAAAAACCCTTATTGGATAAGAATTAGCCTAGGGAGGACGAAAATGACCTAAATGTTCATCCAATGACACAAAACACCTATTGGATGCACAAGATTGGTTAAAAACCCTAATTGGACAAGATTAAGTGTAGGGAGGACGAAAATGACCTAAATGTTCATCCAATGACACAAAACACCTATTGGATGCACAAGATTGGTTAAAAACCCTAATTGGACAAGAATTATCATAGGGAGGACGAAAATGACCTAATTGTTCATCCAATGACACAAAAACACCAATTGGATGCAGAAGAATTGTTAGAAACCCAAATTGGACAAGATAAACTGTAGGGAGTACGAAAATGACCTAAATGCTCATCCAATGACCCAAAACACCTATTGGATGCATAAGATTGGTTAAAAACCAAAATTGGACAAGATTAAGTGTAGGGAGAACGAAAATGATGTAAATATTCGTCCAATGATACAAAACACCTATTGGATGCACAAGATTGGTTAAAAACCCTAATTGGACAAGAATTATCCTAGGGGGGACGAAAATGATCTAATTGTTCATCCAATTACACAAAAACACCAATTGGATACACAAGATTGGTTAAAAACCCTAATTAGACAAGATTAAGTGTAGGGATGACGAAAATGACCTAAATATTCATCCAATGACACAAAACACCTATTGGATGCACAAGATTGGTTAAAAACCCTAATTAGACAAGATTAAGTGTAGGGATGACGAAAATGACCTAAATATTCATCCAATGACACAAAACACCTATTGGATGCACAAGATTGGTTAAAAACCCTAATTGGACAAGATTAAGTGTAGGGAGGACAAAAATGACCTAAATGTTCATCCAATGACACAAAACACCTATTGGATGCACAAGATTGGTTAAAAACCCTAATTGGACAAGAATTATAATTGGGAGGACGAAAATGACCTAATTGGTCATCCAATGACACAAAAACACCATTTGGATGCACAAGAATTGTTAGAAACCCTAATTGGACAAGATAAAGTGTAGGGAGGACGAAAATGACCTAAATGTTCATCCAATGACCCAAAACACCTATTGGATGCATAAGATTGGTTAAAAACCCAAATTGGACAAGATTAAGTGTAGGGAGAACGAAAATGACGTAAATATTCGTCCAATGATACAAAACACCTGTTGGATGCACAAGATTGGTTAAAAACCCTAATTGGACAAGAATTATCCTAGGGAGGACGAAAATGATCTAATTGTTCATCCAATTACACAAAAACACCAATTGGATACACAAGATTGGTTAAAAACCCTAATTAGACAAGATTAAGTGTAGGGATGACGAAAATGACCTAAATATTCATCCAATGATACAAAACACCTATTGGATGCACAAGATTGGTTAAAAACCCTAATTGGACAAGATAAAGTGTAGGGCTGACGAAAATGACCTAAATATTCATCCAATGACACAAAACACCTATTGGATGCACAAGATTGGTTAAAAACCCTAATTGGACAAGATTAAGTGTAGGGAGGACGAAAATGATCTAAATGTTCATCCAATGACACAAAACACCTATTGGATGCACAAGATTGGTTAAAAACCCTAATTGGACAAGAATTATCCTAGGGAGGACGAAAATGACCTAATTGTTCATCCAATGACACAAACACACCTATTGGATGCACAAGATTGGATAGAAACCCTAATTGGACAAGGTTAAGTTTAGGGAGGACGAAAATGACGTAAATATTCGTCCAATGATACAAAACACCTATTGGATGCACAAGATTAGTTAAAAACCCTAATTGGACAAGATTTAGTGTAGGGATGACGAAAATGACCTAAATATTCATCCAATGACACAAAACACCTATTGGATGCACAAGATTGGTTAAAAACCATAATTGGACAAGATAAAGTGTAGGGAGGACGAAAATAACCTAAATGTTCATCCAATGACACAAAACACTTATTGGATGCACAAGATTGGTTAAAAACCCTAATTAGACAAGATTAAGTGTAGGGATGACGAAAATGACTTAAATATTCATTCAATGACACCAAACACCTATTGGATGCACAAGATTGGTTAAAAACCCTAATTGGACAAGATTAAGTGTAGGGAGGACGAAAATGACCTAAATGTTCATCCAATGACACAAAACACCTATTGGATGCACAAGATTGGTTAAAAACCCTAATTGGACAAGAATTATCCTAGGGAGGACGAAAACGATCTAATTGTTCATCCAATTACACAAAAACACCAATTGGATACACAAGATTGGTTAAAAACCCTAATTAGACAAAGTAGACAAAGTTAAGTGTAGGGATGACGAAAATGACCTAAATATTCATCCAATGACACAAAACACCTATTGGATGCACAAGATTGGTTAAAAACCCTAATTGGACAAGGTTAAGTGTAGGGAGGACGAAAATGACCTAAATGTTCATCCAATGACACAAAACACTTATTGGATGCACAAGATTGGTTAAAAACCCTAATTAGACAAGATTAAGTGTAGGGATGACGAAAATGACCTAAATATTCATCCAATGACACAAAACTCCTATTGGATGCACAAGATTGGTTAGAAACCCTAATTGGACAAGATAAAGTGTAGGGAGGACGAAAATGACCTAAATGTTCATCCAATGACAAAAAACACTTATTGGATGCACAAGATTGGTTAAAAACCCTAATTAGACAAGATTGAGTGTAGGGATGACGAAAATGACCTAAATATTCATCCAATGACACAAAACACCTATTGGATGCACAAGATTGGTTAAAAACCCTAATTGGACAAGATTAAGTGTAGGGAGGACGAAAATGACCTAAATGTTCATCCAATGACACAAAACACCTATTGGATGCACAAGATTGGTTAAAAACCCTAATTGGACAAGAATTATCATAGGGAGGACGAAAATGACCTAATTGTTCATCCAATGATACAAAAACACCAATTGGATGCACAAGAATTGTTAGAAACCCTAATTGGACAAGATAAAGTGTAGGGAGGACGAAAATGACCTAAATGATCATCCAATGACACAAAACACCTATTGGATGAACAAGATTGGTTAAAAACCCTAATTGGACAAGATAAAGTGTAGGGAGGACGAAAATGACCTAAATGTTCATCTAATGACACAAAACACTTATTGGATGCACAAGATTGGTTAAAAACCCTAATTAGACAAGATTAAGTGTAGGGATGACGAAAATGACCTAAATATTCATCCAATGACACAAAACACCTATTGGATGCACAAGATTGGTTAAAAACCCTAATTGGACAAGATAAAGTGTAGGGAGGACGAAAATGACCTAAATGTTCATCCAATGACACAAAACACTTATTGGATGCACAAGATTGGTTAAAAACCCTAATTAGACAAGATTAAGTGTAGGGAGGACGAAAATGACCTAAATATTCATCCAATGACACAAAACACCTATTGGATGCACAAGATTGGTTAAAAACCCTAATTGGACAAGATTAAGTGTAGGGAGGACGAAAATGACCTAAATGTTCATCCAATGACACAAAATACCTATTGGATGCACAAGATTGGTTAAAAACCCTAATTGGACAAGATTAAGTGTAGGGAGGACGAAAATGACCTAAATGTTCATCCAATGACACAAAACACCTATTGGATGCACAAGATTGGTTAAAAATACTAATTGGACAAGATTAAGTGTGGGGAGGACTTAAATGACCTAAATGTTCATCCAATGACACAAAACACCTATTGCATGCACAACATTGGTTAGAAACCCTAATTGGACAAGAATAAGCCTAGGGAGAACGAAAATGACCTAAATGTTCATCCAATGACACAAAAACAGCAATTGGAACAAGATTGGATAGAAACCCTAATTGGACAAGCATAAGCCTAGCGAGGATGAAAATAACCTAAATGTTCATCCAATGACACAAAACACCTATTGGATGCACAAGATTGGTTAAAAACCCTAATTGGACAAGATTAAGTGTAGGGAGGACGAAAATGACCTAAATGTTCATCCAATGACACAAAACACCTATTGGATCCACTAGATTGGTTAAAAACACTAATTGGACAAGAATTATCCTAGGGAGGACGAAAATGATCTAATTGTTCATCCAATTACACAAAAACACCAATTGGATACACAATATTGGTTAAAAACCCTAATTAGACAAGAATTAGCCTAGGGAGGACGAAAATGACCTAATTGTTCATCCAATGACACTAACACACCTATTGGATGCACAAGATTGGATAGAAACCCTAATTGGACAAGGTTAAGTTTAGGGAGGACGAAAATGACGTAAATATTCGTCCAATGATACAAAACACCTATTGGATGCACAAGATTGGTTAAAAACCCTAATTGGACAAGAATTATCCTAGGGAGGACGAAAATGATCTAATTGTTCATCCAATTACACAAAAACACCAATTGGATGCACAAGATTGGTTAGAAACCGTAATTTGACAAGATAAAGTGTCGGGAGGACGAAAATGACCTAAATGATCATCCAATGACACAAAACACCTATTGGATGCACAAGATTGGTTAAAAACCCTAATTGGACAAGAATTAGCCTAGGGAGGACGAAAATGACCTAATTGTTCATCCAATGGCACAAACACACCTATTGGATGCACAAGATTGGATAGAAACCCTAATTGGACAAGGTTAAGTTTAGGGAGGACGAAAATGACGTAAATATTAGTCCAATGATACAAAACACCTATTGGATGCACAAGATTGGTTAAAAACCCTAATTGGACAAGAATTATCCTAGGGAGGACGAAAATGATCTAATTGTTCATCCAATTACACAAAAACACCAGTTGGATGCACAAGATTGGTTAAAAACCCTAATTAGACAAGATTAAGTGTAGTGATGACGAAAATGACCTAAATATTCAACCAATGACACAAAACACCTATTGGATGCACAAGATTGGTTAAAAACCCTAATTGGACAAGATTAAGTGTAGGGAGGACGAAAATGACCTAAATGTTCATCCAATGACACAAAACACCTATTGGATGCACAAGATTGGTTAAAAACCCTAATTGGACAAGAATTATCCTAGGGAGAACGAAAATGACCTAATTGTTCATCCAATGACACAAACACACCTATTGGATGCACAAGATTGGTTAGAAACCCTAATTGGACAAGGTTAAGTTTAGGGAGGACGAAAATGACGTAAATATTCGTCCAATGATACAAAACACCTATTGGATACACAAGATTGGTTAAAAACCCTAATTCGACAAGAATTAGCCTAGGGAAGACGAAAATGACCTAATTGTTCATCCAATGACAGAAAAACACCAATTGGATGCACAAGATTGGTTAAAAACCCTTATTGGATAAGAATTAGCCTAGGGAGGACGAAAATGACCTAAATGTTCATCCAATGACACAAAACACCTATTGGATGCACAAGATTGGTTAAAAACCCTAATTGGACAAGATTAAGTGTAGGGAGGACGAAAATGACCTAAATGTTCATCCAATGACACAAAACACCTATTGGATGCACAAGATTGGTTAAAAACCCTAATTGGACAAGAATTATCATAGGGAGGACGAAAATGACCTAATTGTTCATCCAATGACACAAAAACACCTATTGGATGCACAAGATTGGTTAGAAACCCTAATTGGATAAGATAAAGTGTAGGGAGGACGAAAATGACCTAAATGCTCATCCAATGACCCAAAACACCTATTGGATGCATAAGATTGGTTAAAAACCAAAATTGGACAAGATTAAGTGTAGGGAGAACGAAAATGATGTAAATATTCGTCCAATGATACAAAACACCTATTGGATGCACAAGATTGGTTAAAAACCCTAATTGGACAAGAATTATCCTAGGGGGGACGAAAATGATCTAATTGTTCATCCAATTACACAAAAACACCAATTGGATACACAAGATTGGTTAAAAACCCTAATTAGACAAGATTAAGTGTAGGGAGGACGAAAATGACCTAATTGTTCATCCAATGACACAAAAACACCTATTGGATGCACAAGATTGGTTAAAAACCCTAATTGGACAAGATAAAGTGTAGGGAGGACGAAAATGACCTAAATGTTCATCCAATGACACAAAACACTTATTGGATGCACAAGATTGGTTAAAAACCCTAATTAGACAAGATTAAGTGTAGGGATGACGAAAATGACCTAAATATTCATCCAATGACACAAAACACCTATTGGATGCACAAGATTGGTTAAAAACCCTAATTGGACAAGATTAAGTGTAGGGAGGACGAAAATGACCTAAATGTTCATCCAATGACACAAAACACCTATTGGATGCACAAGATTGGTTAAAAACCCTAATTAGACAAGAATTTTCCTAGGGAGAACGAAAATGACCTAATTGTTCATCCAATGACACAAACACACCTATTGGATGCACAAGATTGGTTAGAAACCCTAATTGGACAAGGTTAAGTTTAGGGAGGACGAAAATGACGTAAATATTCGTCCAATGATACAAAACACCTATTGGATACACAAGATTGGTTAAAAACCCTAATTCGACAAGAATTAGCCTAGGGAAGACGAAAATGACCTAATTGTTCATCCAATGACAGAAAAACACCAATTGGATGCACAAGATTGGTTAAAAACCCTTATTGGATAAGAATTAGCCTAGGGAGGACGAAAATGACCTAAATGTTCATCCAATGACACAAAACACCTATTGGATGCACAACATTGGTTAAAAACCCTAATTGGACAAGATTAAGTGTAGGGAGGACGAAAATGACCTAAATGTTCATCCAATGACACAAAACACCTATTGGATGCACAAGATTGGTTAAAAACCCTAATTGGACAAGAATTATCATAGGGAGGACGAAAATGACCTAATTGTTCATCCAATGACACAAAAACACCAATTGGATGCAGAAGAATTGTTAGAAACCCAAATTGGACAAGATAAAGTGTAGGGAGTACGAAAATGACCTAAATGCTCATCCAATGACCCAAAACACCTATTGGATGCATAAGATTGGTTAAAAACCAAAATTGGACAAGATTAAGTGTAGGGAGAACGAAAATGATGTAAATATTCGTCCAATGATACAAAACACCTATTGGATGCACAAGATTGGTTAAAAACCCTAATTGGACAAGAATTATCCTAGGGGGGACGAAAATGATCTAATTGTTCATCCAATTACACAAAAACACCAATTGGATACACAAGATTGGTTAAAAACCCTAATTAGACAAGATTAAGTGTAGGGATGACGAAAATGACCTAAATATTCATCCAATGACACAAAACACCTATTGGATGCACAAGATTGGTTAAAAACCCTAATTAGACAAGATTAAGTGTAGGGATGACGAAAATGACCTAAATATTCATCCAATGACACAAAACACCTATTGGATGCACAAGATTGGTTAAAAACCCTAATTGGACAAGATTAAGTGTAGGGAGGACAAAAATGACCTAAATGTTCATCCAATGACACAAAACACCTATTGGATGCACAAGATTGGTTAAAAACCCTAATTGGACAAGAATTATAATTGGGAGGACGAAAATGACCTAATTGGTCATCCAATGACACAAAAACACCATTTGGATGCACAAGAATTGTTAGAAACCCTAATTGGACAAGATAAAGTGTAGGGAGGACGAAAATGACCTAAATGTTCATCCAATGACCCAAAACACCTATTGGATGCATAAGATTGGTTAAAAACCCAAATTGGACAAGATTAAGTGTAGGGAGAACGAAAATGACGTAAATATTCGTCCAATGATACAAAACACCTGTTGGATGCACAAGATTGGTTAAAAACCCTAATTGGACAAGAATTATCCTAGGGAGGACGAAAATGATCTAATTGTTCATCCAATTACACAAAAACACCAATTGGATACACAAGATTGGTTAAAAACCCTAATTAGACAAGATTAAGTGTAGGGATGACGAAAATGACCTAAATATTCATCCAATGATACAAAACACCTATTGGATGCACAAGATTGGTTAAAAACCCTAATTGGACAAGATAAAGTGTAGGGCTGACGAAAATGACCTAAATATTCATCCAATGACACAAAACACCTATTGGATGCACAAGATTGGTTAAAAACCCTAATTGGACAAGATTAAGTGTAGGGAGGACGAAAATGATCTAAATGTTCATCCAATGACACAAAACACCTATTGGATGCACAAGATTGGTTAAAAACCCTAATTGGACAAGAATTATCCTAGGGAGGACGAAAATGACCTAATTGTTCATCCAATGACACAAACACACCTATTGGATGCACAAGATTGGTTTGAAACCCTAATTGGACAAGGTTAAGTTTAGGGAGGACGAAAATGACGTAAATATTCGTCCAATGATACAAAACACCTATTGGATGCACAAGATTGGTTAGAAACCCTAATTGGACAAGAATTATCATAGGGAGGACGAAAATGACCTAATTGTTCATCCAATGACACAAAAACACCAATTGGATGCACAAGAATTGTTAGAAACCCTAATTGGACAAGATAAAGTGTAGGGAGGACGAAAATGACCTAAATGATCATCCAATGACACAAAACACCTATTGGATGCACAAGATTGGTTAAAAACCCTAATTGGACAAGAATTAGCCTAAGGAGGACGAAAATGACCTAATTGTTCATCCAATGACACAAACACACCTATTGGATGCACAAGATTGGATAGAAACCCTAATTGGACAAGATTAAGTTTAGGGAGGACGAAAATGACCTAAATGTTCATCCAATGACACAAAACACCTATTGGATGCACAAGATTGGTTAAAAACCCTAATTGGACAAGAATTAGCATAGGGAGGACGAAAATGACCTAAATGTTCATCCAATGACACAAAAACACCTATCGGATGCACAAGATTGGTTAGAAACCCTAATTGAACAAGATTAAGTGTAGGGAGGACGAAAATGACCTAAATGTTCATCCAATGACACAAAACACCTACTGGATGCACAAGATTGGTTAAAAAGCCTAATTGGATAAGAATTAGAATAAGGAGGACGAAAATGACCTAAATGTTCATCCAATGACACAAAACACCTATTGGATGCACAAGATTGGTTAAAAACCCTAATTGGACAAGAATTATCATAGGGAGGACGAAAATGACCTAATTGTTCATCCAATGACACAAAAACACCAATTGGATGCACAAGATTGGTTAGAAACCCTAATTGGACAAGATAAAGTGTAGGAAGGACGAAAATGACCTAAGTGTTCATCTAATGACACAAAACACCTATTGGATGCACAAGATTGGTTAAAAACCCTAATTGGACAAGAATTAGCCTAGGGAGGACGAAAATGACCTAATTGTTCATCCAATGACACAAAAACACCTCTCGGATGCACAAGATTGGTTAGAAACCCTAATTGAACAAGATTAAGTGTAGGGAGGACGAAAATGACCTAAATGTTCATCCAATGACACAAAACACCTACTGGATGGACAAGATTGGTTAAAAACCCTAATTGGATAAGATTAAGTTTAGGGAGGACGAAAATGACCTAAATGTTCATCCAATGACACAAAACACCTATTGGATGCACAAGATTGGTTAAAAACCCTAATTGGACAAGAATTATCATAGGGAGGACGAAAATGACCTAATTGTTCATCCAATGACACAAAAACACCAATTGGATGCACAAGATTGGTTAGAAACCCAAATTGGACAAGAAAAAGTGTAGGGAGGACGAAAATGACCTAAGTGTTCATCCAATGACACATAACACCTATTGGATGAACAAGATTGGTTAAAAACCCTAATTGGACAAGAATTAGCCTAGGGAGGACGAAAATGACCTAATTGTTCATCCAATGACACAAAAACAGCTATCGGATGCACAAGATTGGTTAGAAACCCTAATTGAACAAGATTAAGTGTAGGGAGGACGAAAATGACCTAAATGTTCATCCAATGACACAAAACACCTATTGGATGCACAAGATTGGTTAAAAACCCTAATTGGACAATAATTATTATAGGGAGGACGAAAATGACCTAATTGTTCATCCAATGACACAAAAACACCAATTGGATGCACAAGATTGGTTAGAAACCCAAATTGGACAAGAAAAAGTGTAGGGAGGACGAAAATGAACTAAGTGTTCATCCAATGACACATAACACCTATTTGATGAACAAGATTGGTTAAAAACCCTAATTGGACAAGAATTAGCCTAGGGAGGACGAAAATGACCTAATTGTTCATCCAATGACACAAAAACACCTATCGGATGCACAAGAATTGTTAGAAACCCTAATTGAACAAGATTAAGTGTAGCGAGGACGAAAATGACCTAAATGTTCATCCAATGACACAAAACACCTATTGGATGCACAAGATTGGTTAAAAACCCTAATTGGACAAGAATTATCATAGGGAGGACGAAAATGACCTAATTGTTCATCCAATGACACAAAAACACCAATTGGATGCACAAGATTGGTTAGAAACCCTAATTGGAAAAGATAAAGTGTAGGGAGGACGAAAATGACCTAAAATGTTCATCCAATGACACAAAACACCTACTGGATGCACAAGATTGGTTAAAAACCCTAATTGGACAAGATTAAGTTCAGGGAGGACGAAAATGACCTAAATGTTCATCCAATGACACAAAACACCTATTGGATGCACAAGATTGGTTAAAAACCCTAATTGGACAAGAATTATCATAGGGAGGACGAAAATGACCTAATTGTTCATCCAATGACACAAAAACACCAATTGGATGCAGAAGAATTGTTAGAAACCCTAATTGGACAAGATAAAGTGTAGGGAGGACGAAAATGACCTAAATGATCATCCAATGACACAAAACACCTATTGGATGCACAAGATTGGTTAAAAACCCTAATTGGACAAGAATTAGCCTAGGGAGGACGAAAATGACCTAATTGTTCATTCAATGACACAAACACACCTATTGGATGCACAAGATTGGATAGAAACCCTAATTGGACAAGGTTAAGTTTAGGGAGGACGAAAATGACGTAAATATTCGTCCAATGATGCAAAACACCTATTGGATGCACAAGATTGGTTAAAAACCCTAATTGGACAAGATTAAGTGTAGGAATGACGAAAATGACCTAAATATTCATCCAATGACACAAAACACCTATTGGATGCACAAGATTGGTTAAAACCCATAATTGGACAAGATAAAGTGTAGGGAGGACGAAAATGACCTAAATGTTCATCCAATGACACAAAACACTTATTGGATGCACAAGATTGGTTAAAAACCCTAATTAGACAAGATTAAGTGTAGGGATGACGAAAATGACCTAAATATTCATTCAATGACACAAAACACCTATTGGATGCACAAGATTGGTTAAAAACCCTAATTGGACAAGAATTATCATAGGGAGGACGAAAATGACCTAATTGTTCATCCCATGACACAAAAACACCAATTGGATGCACAAGAATTGTTAGAAACCCTAATTGGACAAGATAAAGTGTAGGGAGGACGAAAATGACCTAAATGATCATCCAATGACACAAAACACCTATTGGATGCACAAGATTGATTAAAAACCCTAATTGGAAAAGAATTAGCCTAGGGAGGACGAAAATGACCTAATTGTTCATTCAATGACACAAACACACCTATTGGATGCACAAGATTGGATAGAAACCCTAATTGGACAAGGTTAAGTTTAGGGAGGACGAAAATGACGTAAATATTCGTCCAATGATACAAAACACCTATTGGATGCACAAGATTAGTTAAAAACCCTAATTGGACAAGATTTAGTGTAGGGATGACGAAAATGACCTAAATATTCATCCAATGACACAAAACACCTATTGGATGCACAAGATTGGTTAAAAACCATAATTGGACAAGATAAAGTGTAGGGAGGACGAAAATAACCTAAATGTTCATCCAATGACACAAAACACTTATTGGATGCACAAGATTGGTTAAAAACCCTAATTAGACAAGATTAAGTGTAGGGATGACGAAAATGACTTAAATATTCATTCAATGACACCAAACACCTATTGGATGCACAAGATTGGTTAAAAACCCTAATTGGACAAGATTAAGTGTAGGGAGGACGAAAATGACCTAAATGTTCATCCAATGACACAAAACACCTATTGGATGCACAAGATTGGTTAAAAACCCTAATTGGACAAGAATTATCCTAGGGAGGACGAAAACGATCTAATTGTTCATCCAATTACACAAAAACACCAAATGGATACACAAGATTGGTTAAAAACCCTAATTAGACAAAGTAGACAAAGTTAAGTGTAGGGATGACGAAAATGACCTAAATATTCATCCAATGACACAAAACACCTATTGGATGCACAAGATTGGTTAAAAACCCTAATTGGACAAGGTTAAGTGTAGGGAGGACGAAAATGACCTAAATGTTCATCCAATGACACAAAACACTTATTGGATGCACAAGATTGGTTAAAAACCCTAATTAGACAAGATTAAGTGTAGGGATGACGAAAATGACCTAAATATTCATCCAATGACACAAAACTCCTATTGGATGCACAAGATTGGTTAGAAACCCTAATTGGACAAGATAAAGTGTAGGGAGGACGAAAATGACCTAAATGTTCATCCAATGACAAAAAACACTTATTGGATGCACAAGATTGGTTAAAAACCCTAATTAGACAAGATTGAGTGTAGGGATGACGAAAATGACCTAAATATTCATCCAATGACACAAAACACCTATTGGATGCACAAGATTGGTTAAAAACCCTAATTGGACAAGATTAAGTGTAGGGAGGACGAAAATGACCTAAATGTTCATCCAATGACACAAAACACCTATTGGATGCACAAGATTGGTTAAAAACCCTAATTGGACAAGAATTATCATAGGGAGGACGAAAATGACCTAATTGTTCATCCAATGATACAAAAACACCAATTGGATGCACAAGAATTGTTAGAAACCCTAATTGGACAAGATAAAGTGTAGGGAGGACGAAAATGAACTAAATGATCATCCAATGACACAAAACACCTATTGGATGAACAAGATTGGTTAAAAACCCTAATTGGACAAGAATTAGCCTAGGGAGGACGAAAATGACCTAATTGTTCATTCAATGACAGAAACACACCTATTGGATGCACAAGATTGGATAGAAACCCTAATTGGACAAGGTTAAGTTTAGGGAGGACGAAAATGACGTAAATATTCGTCCAATGATACAAAACACCTATTGGATGCACAAGATTGGTTAAAAACCCTAATTGGACAAGATTAAGTGTAGGGATGACGAAAATGACCTAAATATTCATCCAATGACACAAAACACCTATTGGATGCACAAGATTGGTTAAAAACCATAATTGGACAAGATAAAGTGTAGGGAGGACGAAAATGACCTAAATGTTCATCCAATGACACAAAACACCTATTGGATGCACAAGATTGGTTAAAAACCCTAATTGGACAAGAATTATCATAGAGAGGACGAAAATGACCTAATTGTTCATCCAATAACACAAAAACACCAATTGGATGCACAAGATTGTTCAGAAACCCTAATTGGACAAGATAAAGTGTAGGGAGGACGAAAATGACCTAAGTGTTCATCCAATGACACAAAACACCTATTGGATGCACAAGATTGGTTAAAAACCCTAATTGGACAAGAATTAGCCTAGGGAGGACGAAAATGACCTAATTGTTCATCCAATGACAGAAAAACACCTATCGGATGCACAAGATTGGTCAAAAACCCTAATTGAACAATATTAAGTGTAGGGAGGACGAAAATGACCTAAATGTTCATCCAATGACACAAAACACCTATTGGATGCACAAGATTGGTTAAAAACCCTAATTGGACAAGAATTATCATAGGGAGGACGAAAATGACCTAATTGTTCATCCAATGACACAAAAACACCAATTGGATGCACAAGAATTGTTAGAAACCCTAATTGGACAAGATAAAGTGTAGGGAGGACGAAAATGGCCTAAATGATCATGCAATGACACAAAACACCTATTGGATGCACAAGATTGGTTAAAAACCCTAATTGGACAAGAATTAGCCTAGGGAGGACGAAAATGACCTAATTGTTCATTCAATGACACAAACACACCTATTGGATGCACAAGATTGGATAGAAACCCTAATTGGACAAGGTTAAGTTTAGGGAGGACGAAAATGACGTAAATATTCGTCCAATGATACAAAACACCTATTGGATGCACAAGATTGGTTAAAAACCCTAATTGGACAAGATTAAGTGTAGGGATGACGAAAATGACCTAAATATTCATCCAATGACACAAAACACCTATTGGATGCACAAGATTGGTTAAAAACCATAATTGGACAAGATAAAGTGGAGGGAGGACGAAAATGACCTAAATGTTCATCCAATGACACAAAACACTTATTGGATGCACAAGATTGGTTAAAACCCTAATTAGACAAGATTAAGTGTAGGGATGACGAAAATGACCTAAATATTCATTCAATGACACAAAACACCTATTGGATGCACAAGATTGGTTAAAAACCCTAATTGGACAAGATTAAGTGTAGGGAGGACGAAAATGACCTAAATGTTCATCCAATGACACAAAACACCTATTGGATGCACAAGATTGGTTAAAAACCCTAATTGGACAAGAATTATCATAGGGAGGACGAAAATGACCTAATTGTTCATCCAATGACACAAAAACACCAATTGGATGCACAAGCATTGTTAGAAACCCTAATTGGACAAGAATTATCCTAGGGAGGACGAAAATGACCTAAATGTTCATCCAATGACACAAAAACACCAATTGGATGCACAAGATTGGTTAGAAACCCTAATTGGATAAGATAAAGTGTAGGGAGGACGAAAATGACCTAAATGTTCATCCAATGACACAAAACACCTATTGGATGCACAAGATTGGTTAAAAACCCTAATTGGACAAGATTAAGTGTAGGGAGGACGAAAATGACCTAAATGTTCATCCAATGACACAAAACACCTATTGGATGCACAAGATTGGTTAAAAACCCTAATTGGACAAGCATTATCATAGGGAGGACGAAAATGACCTAATTGTTCATCCAATGACACAAAAACACCAATTGGATGCAGAAGAATTGTTAGAAACCCTAATTGGACAAGATAAAGTGTAGGGAGGACGAAAATGACCTAAATGTTCATCCAATGACCCAAAACACCTATTGGATGCATAAGATTGGTTAAAAACCCAAATTGGACAAGATTAAGTGTAGGGAGAACGAAAATGACGTAAATATTCGTCCAATGATACAAAACACCTATTGGATGCACAAGATTGGTTAAAAACCCTAATTGGACAAGAATTATCCTAGGGAGGACGAAAATGACCTAATTGTTCATCCAATTACACAAAAACACCAACTGGATGCACAAGATTGGTTAGAAACCGTAATTTGACAAGATAAAGTGTAGGGAGGACGAAAATGACCTAAATGATCATCCAATGACACAAAACACCTATTGGATGCACAAGATTGGTTAAAAACCCTAATTGGACAAGAATTAGCCTAGGGAGGACGAAAATGACCTAATTGTTCATCCAATGACACAAACACACCTATTGGATGCACAAGATTGGATAGAAACCCTAATTGGACAAGGTTAAGTTTAGGGAGGACGAAAATGATGTAAATATTCGTCCAATGATACAAAACACCTATTGGATGCACAAGATTGGTTAGAAACCCTAATTGGACAAGATAAAGTGTAGGGAGGACGAAAATGACCTAAATGTTCATCCAATGACACAAAACACTTATTGGATGCACAAGATTGGTCAAAAACCCTAATTGGACAAGATTAAGTGTAGGGAGGACGAAAATGACCTAAATATTCATCCAATGACACAAAACACCTATTGGTTGCACAAGATTGGTTAAAAAACCTAATTGGACAAGATTAAGTGTTGGGAGGACGAAAATGACCTAAATGTTCATCCAACGACACAAACACAACTATTGGATGCACAAGATTGGTTAAAAACCCTAATTGGATAAGAATTAGCCTAGGGAGGACGAAAAAGACGTAAGTGTCAATCCAATGACACAAAACTCCTATTGGATGCACAAGATTGGTTAAAAACCCTAATTGGACAAGATAAAGTGTAGGGAGGACGAAAATGACCTAAATGTTCATCCAATGACACAAAACACTTATTGGATGCACAAGATTGGTTAAAAACCCTAATTAGACAAGATTAAGTGTAGGGATGACGAAAATGACCTAAATATTCATCCAATGACACAAAACACCTATTGGATGCACAAGATTGGTTAAAAACCCTAATTGGACATGATTAAGTGTAGGGAGGACGAAAATGACCTAAATGTTCATCCAATGACACAAAACACCTATTGGATGCACAAGATTGGTTAAAAACCCTAATTGGACAAGAATTATCCTAGGGAGGACAAAAATGATCTAATTGTTCATCCAATTACACAAAAACACCAATTGGATACACAAGATTGGTTAAAAAACCAAATTAGATAAGGTTAAGTGTAGGGATGACGAAAATGACCTAAATATTCATCGAATGACACAAAACACCTATTGGATGCACAAGATTGGTTAAAAACCCTAATTGGACAAGATAAAGTGTAGGGAGGACGAAAATGACCTAATTGTTCATCCAATGACACAAAACACGTATTGGATGCACAAGATTGGTTAAAAACACTAATTAGACAAGATTAAGTGTAGGGATGACGAAAATGACCTAAATATTCATCCAATGACACAAAACACCTATTGGATGCACAAGATTGGTTAAAAACCCTAATTGGACAAGATAAAGTGTAGGGAGGACGAAAATGACCTAAATGTTCATCCAATGACACAAAACACTTATTGGATGCACAAGATTGGTTAAAAACCCTAATTAGACAAGATTAAGGGTAGGGATGACGAAAATGACCTAAATATTCGTCAAATGATACAAAACACCTATTGGATGCACAAGATTGGTTAAAAACCCTAATTGGACAAGATAAAGTGTAGGGAGGACGAAAATGACCTAAATGTTCATCCAATGACACAAAACACTTATTGGATGCACAAGATTGGTTAAAAACCCTAATTAGACAAGATTAAGTGTAGGGATGAAGAAAATAACCTAAATATTCATCCAATGACACAAAACACCTATTGGATGCACAAGATTGGTTAAAAACCCTAATTGGACAAGATAAAGTGTAGGGAGGACGAAAATGACCTAAATGTTCATCCAATGACACAAAACACCTATTGGATGCACAAGATTGGTTAAAAACCCTAATTGGATAAGAATTATCCTAGGGAGAACGAAAATGACCTAATTGTTCATCCAATGACAAAAACACACCTATTGGATGCACAAGATTGGTTAGAAACCCTAATTGGACAAGGTTAAGTTTAGGGAGGACGAAAATGACGTAAATATTCGTCCAATGATACAAAACACCTATTGGATGCACAAGATTGGTTAAAAACCCTAATTCGACAAGAATTAGCCTAGGGAAGACGAAAATGACCTAATTGTTCATCCAATGACACAAACACACCTATTGGATGCACAAGATTGGTTAAAAACCCTAATTGGACAAGATAAAGTGTAGGGAGGACGAAAATGACCTAAATGTTCATCCAATGACACAAAACACTTATTGGATGCACAAGATTGGTTAAAAACCCTAATTAGACAAGATTAAGTGTAGGGATGACGAAAATGACCTAAATATTCGTCCAATGATACAAAACACCTATTGGATGCACAAGATTGGTTAAAAACCCCAATTGGACAAGATAAAGTGTAGGCAGGACGAAAATGACCTAAATGTTCATCCAATGACACAAAACACTTATTGGATGCACAAGATTGGTTAAAAACCCTAATTAGACAAGATTAAGTGTAGGGATGACGAAAATGACCTAAATATTCATCCAATGAAACAAAACACCTATTGGATGCACAAGATTGGTTAAAAACCCTAATTGGACAAGATTAAGTGTAGGGAGGACGAAAATGACCTAAATGTTCATCCAATGACACAAAACACCTATTGGATGCACAAGATTGGTTAAAAACCCTAATTGGACAAGAATTATCATAGGGAGGACGAAAATGACCTAATTGTTCATCCAATGACACAAAAACACCAATTGGATGCACAAGAATTGTTAGAAACCCTAATTGGACAAGATAAAGTGTAGGGAGAGCGAAAATGTCCGAAATATTCATCCAATGATACAAAACACCTATTGGATGCACAAGATTGGTTAAAAACCCTAATTGGACAAGAATTAGCCTAGGGAGGACGAAAATGACCTAATTGTTCATCCAATGACAAAAAATGACCTAATTGTTCATCCAATGACACAAACACACCTATTGGATGCACAAGATTGGATAGAAACCCTAATTGGACAAGGTTAAGTTTAGGGAGGACGAAACTGACGTAAATATTCGTCCAATGATACAAAACACCTATTGGATGCACAAGATTGGTTAGAAACCCTAATTGGACAAGATTAAGTGTAGGGAGGACGAAAATGACCTAAATGTTCATCCAATGACACAAAACACCTATTGGATGCACAAGATTGGTTAAAAACCCTAATTGGACAAGAATTATCCTAGGGAGAACCAAAATGACCTAATTGTTCATCCAATGACACAAACACACCTATTGGATGCACAAGATTGGTTAGAAACCCTAATTGGACAAGGTTAAGTTTAGGGAGGACGAAAATGACGTAAATATTCGTCCAATGAGACAAAACACCTATTGGATGCACAAGATTGGTTAAAAACCCTAATTCGACAAGAATTAGCCTAGGGAAGACGAAAATGACCTAATTGTTCATCCAATGACACAAACACACCTATTGGATGCACAAGATTGGTTAAAAACCCTAATTGGATAAGAATTAGCCTAGGGAGGACGAAAATGACCAAAATGTTCATCCAATGACACAAAACACCTATTGGATGCACAAGATTGGTTAAAAACCCTAATTGGACAAGATTAAGTGTAGGGAGGACGAAAATGACCTAAATGTTCATCCAATGACACAAAACACCTATTGGATGCACAAGATTGGTTAAAAACCCTAATTGGACAAGAATTATCATAGGGAGGACGAAAATGACCTAATTGTTCATCCAATGATACAAAAACACCAATTGGATGCACAAGAATTGTTAGAAACCCTAATTGGACAAGATAAAGTGTAGGGAGGACGAAAATGAACTAAATGATCATCCAATGACACAAAACACCTATTGGATGAACAAGATTGGTTAAAAACCCTAATTGGACAAGAATTAGCCTAGGGAGGACGAAAATGACCTAATTGTTCATTCAATGACAGAAACACACCTATTGGATGCACAAGATTGGATAGAAACCCTAATTGGACAAGGTTAAGTTTAGGGAGGACGAAAATGACGTAAATATTCGTCCAATGATACAAAACACCTATTGGATGCACAAGATTGGTTAAAAACCCTAATTGGACAAGATTAAGTGTAGGGATGACGAAAATGACCTAAATATTCATCCAATGACACAAAACACCTATTGGATGCACAAGATTGGTTAAAAACCATAATTGGACAAGATAAAGTGTAGGGAGGACGAAAATGACCTAAATGTTCATCCAATGACACAAAACACCTATTGGATGCACAAGATTGGTTAAAAACCCTAATTGGACAAGAATTATCATAGAGAGGACGAAAATGACCTAATTGTTCATCCAATAACACAAAAACACCAATTGGATGCACAAGATTGTTCAGAAACCCTAATTGGACAAGATAAAGTGTAGGGAGGACGAAAATGACCTAAGTGTTCATCCAATGACACAAAACACCTATTGGATGCACAAGATTGGTTAAAAACCCTAATTGGACAAGAATTAGCCTAGGGAGGACGAAAATGACCTAATTGTTCATCCAATGACAGAAAAACACCTATCGGATGCACAAGATTGGTCAAAAACCCTAATTGAACAATATTAAGTGTAGGGAGGACGAAAATGACCTAAATGTTCATCCAATGACACAAAACACCTATTGGATGCACAAGATTGGTTAAAAACCCTAATTGGACAAGAATTATCATAGGGAGGACGAAAATGACCTAATTGTTCATCCAATGACACAAAAACACCAATTGGATGCAGAAGAATTGTTAGAAACCCTAATTGGACAAGATAAAGTGTTGGGAGGACGAAAATGACCTAAATGTTCATCCAATGACCCAAAACACCTATTGGATGCACAAGATTGGTTAAAAACCCTAATTGGACAAGATAAAGTGTAGGGAGGACGAAAATGACCTAAATGTTCATCCAATGAAACAAAACACTTATTGGATGCACAAGATTGGTTAAAAACCCTAATTAGACAAGATTAAGTGTAGGGATGACGAAAATGACCTAAATATTCATCCAATGACACAAAACACCTATTGGATGCACAAGATTGGTTAAAAACCCTAATTGGACAAGATTAAGTGTAGGGAGGACGAAAATGACCTAAATGTTCATCCAATGACACAAAACACCTATTGGATGCACAAGATTGGTTAAAAACCCTAATTGGACAAGAATTATCCTAGGGAGAACGAAAATGACCTAATTGTTCATCCAATGACACAAACACACCTATTGGATGCACAAGATTGGTTAGAAACCCTATTGGACAAGGTTAAGTTTAGGGAGGACGAAAATGACGTAAATATTCGTCCAATGATACAAAACACCTATTGGATGCACAAGATTGGTTAAAAACCCTAATTCGACAAGAATTAGCCTAGGGAAGACGAAAATGACCTAATTGTTCATCCAATGACACAAACACACCTATTGGATGCACAAGATTGGTTAAAAATCCTAATTGGATAAGAATTAGCCTAGGGAGGACGAAAATGACCTAAATGTTCATCCAATGACACAAAACACCTATTGGATGCACAAGATTGGTTAAAAACCCTAATTGGACAAGAATTATCCTAGGGAGAACGAAAATGACCTAATTGTTCATCCAATGACACAAACACACCTATTGGATGCACAAGATTGGTTAGAAACCCTAATTGGACAAGGTTAAGTTTAGGGAGGACGAAAATGACGTAAATATTCGTCCAATGATACAAAACACCTATTGGATGCACAAGATTGGTTAAAAACCCTAATTGGACAAGATAAAGTGTAGGGAGGACGAAAATGACCTAAATGTTCATCCAATGACACAAAACACTTATTGGATGCACAAGATTGGTTAAAAACCCTAATTAGACAAGATTAAGTGTAGGGATGAAGAAAATAACCTAAATATTCATCCAATGACACAAAACACCTATTGGATGCACAAGATTGGTTAAAAACCCTAATTGGACAAGATAAAGTGTAGGGAGGACGAAAATGACCTAAATGTTCATCCAATGACACAAAACACGTATTGGATGCACAAGATTGGTTAAAAACCCTAATTAGACAAGATTAAGTGTAGGGATGACGAAAATGACCTAAATATTCATCCAATGACACAAAACACCTATTGGATGCACAAGATTGGTTAAAAACCCTAATTAGACAAGATTAAGTGTAGGGAGGACGAAAATGACCTAAATGTTCATCCAATGACACAAAACACCTATTGGATGCACAAGATTGGTTAAAAACCCTAATTGGACAAGAATTATCCTAGGGAGGACGAAAATGATCTAATTGTTCATCCAATTACACTAAAACACGAATTGGATACACAAGATTGGTTAAAAACCCTAATTAGACAAGGTTAAGTGTAGGGATGATGAAAATGACCTAAATATTCATCCAATGACACAAAACACCTATTGGATGCACAAGATTGGTTAAAAACCCTAATTGGACAAGATTAAGTGTAGGGAGGACGAAAATGACCTAAATGTTCATCCAATGACACAAAACACCTATTGGATGCACAAGATTGGTTAAAAACCCTAATTGGACAAGAATTATCCTAGGGAGGACGAAAATGACCTAATTGTTCATCCAATGACACAAACACACCTATTGGATGCACAAGATTGGTTAGAAACCCTAATTGGACAAGGTTAAGTTTAGCGAGGACGAAAATGACGTAAATATTCGTCCAATGATACAAAACACCTATTGGATGCACAAGATTGGTTAGAAACCCTAATTGGACAAGATAAAGTGTAGGGAGGACGAAAATGACCTAAATGTTCATCCAATGACACAAAACACCTATTGGATGCACAAGATTGGTTAAAAACCCTAATTGGACAAGAATTATCATAGGGATGACGAAAATGACCTAATTGTTCATCCAATGACACAAAAACACCAATTAGATGCACAAGAATTGTTAGAAACCCTAATTGGACAAGATAAAGTGTAGGGAGGACGAAAATGACCTAAATGATCATCCAATGACACAAAACACCTATTGGATGCACAAGATTGGTTAAAAACCCTAATTGGACAAGAATTAGCCTAGGGAGGACGAAAATGACCTAATTGTTCATCCAATGACACAAACACACCTATTGGATGCACAAGATTGGATAGAAACCCTAATTGGACAAGGTTAAGTTTAGGGAGGACGAATATGACGTAAATATTCGTCCAATGATACAAAACACCTATTGGATGCACAATATTGGTTAAAAACCCTAATTCGACAAGAATTAGCCTAGGGAAGACGAAAATGACCTAATTGTTCATCCAATGACACAAACACACCTATTGGATGCACAAGATTGGTTAAAAACCCTAATTGGATAAGAATTAGCCTAGGGAGGACGAAAATGACCTAAATGTTCATCCAATGACACAAAACACTTATTGGATGCACAAGATTGGTTAAAAACCCTAATTAGACAAGATTAAGTGTAGGGATGACGAAAATGACCTAAATATTCATCCAATGACACAAAACACCTATTGGATGCACAAGATTGGTTAAAAACCCTAATTGGACAAGATTAAGTGAAGGGAGGACGAAAATGATCTAAATGTTCATCCAATGACACAAAACACCTATTGGATGCACAAGATTGGTTAAAAACCCTAATTGGACAAGAATTATCCTAGGGAGGACGAAAATGATCTAATTGTTCATCCAATTACACAAAAACACCAATTGGATACACAAGATTGGTTAAAAACCCTAATTAGACAAGATAAAGTGTAGGGAGGACGAAAATGACCTAAATGTTCATCCAATGACACAAAACACTTATTGGATGCACAAGATTGGTTAAAAACCCTAATTAGACAAGATTAAGTGTAGGGATGACGAAAATGACCTAAATATTCATCCAATGACACAAAACACCTATTGGATGCACAAGATTGGTTAAAAACCCTAATTGGACAAGATTAAGTGTAGGGAGGACGAAAATGACCTAAATGTTCATCCAATGACACCAAACACCTATTGGATGCACAAGATTGGTTAAAAACCCTAATTGGACAAGAATTATCATAGGGAGGACGAAAATGACCTAATTGTTCATCCAATGACACAAAAACACCAATTGGATGCAGAAGAATTGTTAGAAACCCTAATTGGACAAGATAAAGTGTAGGGAGGACGAAAATGACCTAAATGTTCATCCAATGACCCAAAACACCTATTGGATGCATAAGATTGGTTAAAAACCCAAATTGGAGAAGATTAAGTGTAGGGAGAACGAAAATGACGTAAATATTTGTCCAATGATACAAAACACCTATTGGATGCACAGGATTGATTAAAAACCCTAATTGGACAAGAATTATCCTAGGGAGGACGAAAATGATCTAATTGTTCATCCAATTACACAAAAACACCAATTGGATGCACAAGATTGGTTAAAAACCCTAATTGGACAAGATAAAGTGTAGGGAGGACGAAAATGACCTAAATGTTCATCCAATGACACAAAACACTTATTGGATGCATAAGATTGGTTAAAAACCCTAATTAGACAAGATTAAGTGTAGGGATGACGAAAATGACCTAAATATTCATCCAATGACACAAAACACCTATTGGATGCACAAGATTGGTTAAAAACCCTAATTGGACAAGATAAAGTGTAGGGAGGACGAAAATGACCTAAATGTTCATCCAATGACACAAAACACGTATTGGATGCACAAGATTGGTTAAAAACCCTAATTAGACTAGATTAAGTGTAGGGATGACGAAAATGACCTAAATATTCATCCAATGACACAAAACACGTATTGGATGCACAAGATTGGTTAAAAACCCTAATTGGACAAGAATTATCCTAGGGAGAACGAAAATGACCTAATTGTTCATCCAATGACACAAACACACCTATTGGATGCACAAGATTGGTTAAAAACCCTATTTGGATAAGAATTAGCCTAGGGAGGACGAAAATAACCTAAATGTTCATCCAATGACACAAAACACCTATTGGATGCACAAGATTGGTTAAAAACCCTAATTGGACAAGATTAAGTGTAGGGAGTACGAAAATGACCTAAATGTTCATCCAATGACACAAAACACCTATTGGATGCACAAGATTGGTTAAAAACCCTAATTGGACAAGAATTATCATAGGGAGGACGAAAATGACCTAATTGTTCATCCAATGACACAAAAACACCAATTGGATGCAGAAGAATTGTTAGAAACCCTAATTGGACAAGATAAAGTATAGGGAGGACGAAAATGACCTAAATGTTCATCCTATGACCCAAAACACCTATTGGATGCATAAGATTGGTTAAAAACCCAAATTGGACAAGATTAAGTGTAGGGAGAACGAAAATGACGTAAATATTCGTCCAATGATACAAAACACCTATTGGATGCACAAGATTGGTTAAAAACCCTAATTGGACAAGATTAAGTGTAGGGATGACGAAAAAGACCTAATTGTTCATCCAATGACACAAAAACACCAATTGGATGCACAAGAATTGTTAGAAACCCTAATTGGACAAGATAAAGTGTAGGGAGGACGAAAATGACCTAAATGTTCATCCAATGACCCAACACACCTATTGGATGCATAAGATTGGTTAAAAACCCAAATTGGACAAGATTAAGTGTAGGGAGAACGAAAATGACGTAAATATTCGTCCAATGATAGAAAACACCTATTGGATGCACAAGATTGGTTAAAAACCCTAATTGGACAAGAATTATCCTAGGGAGGACGAAAATGACCTAATTGTTCATCCAATGACACAAACACACCTATTGGATGCACAAGATTGGTTTGAAACCCTAATTGGACAAGGTTAAGTTTAGGGAGGACGAAAATGACGTAAATATTCGTCCAATGATACAAAACACCTATTGGATGCACAAGATTAGTTAGAAACCCTAATTGGACAAGAATTATCATAGGGAGGACGAAAATGACCTAATTGTTCATCCAATGACACAAAAACACCAATTGGATGCACAAGAATTGTTAGAAACCCTAATTGGACAAGATAAAGTGTAGGGAGGACGAAAATGACCTAAATGTTCATCCAATGACACAAAACACTTATTGGATGCACAAGATTGGTTAAAAACCCTAATTAGACAAGATTAAGTGTAGGGATGACGAAAATGACCTAAATATTCATCCAATGAAACAAAACACCTATTGGATGCACAAGATTAGTTAAAAACCCTAATTGGACAAGATTAAGTGTAGGGAGGACGAAAATGACCTAAATGTTCATCCAATGACACAAAACACCTATTGGATGCACAAGATTGGTTAAAAACCCTAATTGGACAAGAATTATCATAGGGAGGACGAAAATGACCTAATTGTTCATCCAATGACACAAAAACACCAATTGGATGCACAAGAATTGTTAGAAACCCTAATTGGACAAGATAAAGTGTAGGGAGGACGAAAATGACCTAAATGATCATCCAATGACACAAAACACCTATTGGATGCACAAGATTGGTTAAAAACCCTAATTGGACAAGAATTAGCCTAGGGAGGACGAAAATGACCTAATTGTTCATCCAATGACAAAAAATGACCTAATTGTTCATCCAATGACACAAACACACCTATTGGATGCACAAGATTGGATAGAAACCCTAATTGGACAAGGTTAAGTTTAGGGAGGACGAAACTGACGTAAATAATCGTCCAATGATACAAAACACCTATTGGATGCACAAGATTGGTTAGAAACCCTAATTGGACAAGATTAAGTGTAGGGAGGACGAAAATGACCTAAATGTTCATCCAATGACACAAAACACCTATTGGATGCACAAGATTGGTTAAAAACCCTAATTGGACAAGAATTATGCTAGGGAGAACCAAAATGACCTAATTGTTCATCCAATGACACAAACACACCTATTGGATGCACAAGATTGGTTAGAAACCCTAATTGGACAAGGTTAAGTTTAGGGAGGACGAAAATGACGTAAATATTCGTCCAATGAGACAAAACACCTATTGGATGCACAAGATTGGTTAAAAACCCTAATTCGACAAGAATTAGCCTAGGGAAGACGAAAATGACCTAATTGTTCATCCAAAGACACAAACACACCTATTGGATGCACAAGATTGGTTAAAAACCCTAATTGGATAAGAATTAGCCTAGGGAGGCTAAAATGACCTAAATGTTCATCCAATGACACAAAACACCTATTGGATGCACAAGATTGGTTAAAAACCCGAATTGGACAAGATTAAGTGTAGGGAGGACGAAAATGACCTAAATGTTCATCCAATGACACAAAACACCTATTGGATGCACAAGATTGGTTAAAAACCCTAATTGGACAAGAATTATCATAGGGAGGACGAAAATGACCTAATTGTTCATCCAATGACACAAAAACCCCAATTGGATGCAGAAGAATTGTTAGAAACCCTAATTGGACAAGATAAAGTGTAGGGAGGACGAAAATGACCTAAATGTTCATCCAATGACCCAAAACACCTATTGGATGCATAAGATTGGTTAAAAACCCAAATTGGAGAAGATTAAGTGTAGGGAGAACGAAAATGACGTAAATATTCGTCCAATGATACAAAACACCTATTGGATGCACAGGATTGATTAAAAACCCTAATTGGACAAGAATTATCCTAGGGAGGACGAAAATGATCTAATTGTTCATCCAATTACACAAAAACACCAATTGGATACACAAGATTGGTTAAAAACCCTAATTAGACAACATTAAGTGTAGGGATGATGAAAAGGACCTAAATATTCATTCAATGACACAAAACACCTATTGGATGCACAAGATTGGTTAAAAACCCTAATTGGACAAGATTAAGTGTAGGGAGGACGAAAATGACCTAAATGTTCATCCAATGGCACAAAACACCTATTGGATGCACAAGATTGGTTAAAAACCCTAATTGGACAAGATAAAGTGTAGGGAGGACGAAAATGACCTAAATGTTCATCCAATGACACAAAACACTTATTGGATGCATAAGATTGGTTAAAAACCCTAATTAGACAAGATTAAGTGTAGGGATGACGAAAATGACCTAAATATTCATCCAATGACACAAAACACCTATTGGATGCACAAGATTGGTTAAAAACCCTAATTGGACAAGATAAAGTGTAGGGAGGACGAAAATGACCTAAATGTTCATCCAATGACACAAAACACGTATTGGATGCACAAGATTGGTTAAAAACCCTAATTAGACAAGATTAAGTGTAGGGATGACGAAAATGACCTAAATATTCATCCAATGACACAAAACACCTATTGGATGCACAAGATTGGTTAAAAACCCTAATTGGACAAGAATTATCCTAGGGAGAACGAAAATGACCTAATTGTTCATCCAATGACACAAACACACCTATTGGATGCACAAGATTGGTTAGAAACCCTAATTGGACAAGGTTAAGTTTAGGGAGGACGAAAATGACGTAAATATTCGTCCAATGATACAAAGCACCTATTGGATGCACAAGATTGGTTAAAAACCCTAATTCGACAAGAATTAGCCTAGGGAAGACGAAAATGACCTAATTGTTCATCCAATGACACAAACACACCTATTGGATGCACAAGATTGGTTAAAAACCCTA